>MU714732.1:0-12917 GCA_026770625.1 Nicotiana glauca
TTCCAAAACCCAATCTTTACCTATTTATGTTCATCAATCTTCCCACAACCCTATTTGCATATGCATGCATACATAATACTACTATACCAAGAATCATACCCCATGACCCATCTCACAACCTCTACAATACCAACATAACCTAGGTTAGACACCTATGGCTACCAATAACCCTCCCATGAGTTCTAATGTATGTATCTTACATGAATAATCACCATAGAGTAGTTAGAGATAATAGACATACCTCTTGTAGTAAAAATTTTAAGAATTCACACTTGAGGTATTCTTGAAGAATTCAAGAATTTGAAGGAAAATCTAAGGATTTTGTAGATTAATCCTTGTTAATATAATTGTTTAAGAGGTAGAAATTACTAAAAGTACTCTAAAAACCTTACCTTAGATTATAGGGATGAAGTTTGGGACGAAACCCCCTTGAGAGAGCAAGTCATAACCCCAAAAATGAGTTGGGAACACTCTAGACCGGTCTTGGGGTATTAAAACTTTCCAGGCGCACGAAGTTTCGCCCAGACGTGCGAAGTTTTGCAAACTTCGCGCGTTTTTCTGAGCATTCTGCCTCAGACGCGCGAGTTTCAAAGTTCGCGCGAAGTTTCGCGCGACTGACACCCTCCCAGTAATATGGTAATAACTTTCTCTATACACCTCCAAATGACGAACGGTTTATTGAGTTGGAAGCTAGACTCAAAGGGCTTTAATTTGATAAGTTGATCCTCACACAACTCTTTATATAACTGGAGATATGATCGTTCAAAGTGAGGTCTTGTGTGCACTCATTTACATATTTCGTCTAATATGCAATTTTCCAACTTGGCTTAGACTTAGGCCTCTCCTTAGTCCCCAAATCACTTATAATAAGACTTATACACTTATTAAAATATCCAATTGATATACCATAATATCATAAATCCTTATTTGCGCACGAGATAAAATAATTTAGCCTACATTTGCAAGACGAAATCTTAAATTACTCGAAAAAAATTTCCGGGGCCTTACAATTACCAAATCCGAAGGATGTATGCCATGTTAATAGCACATAAAAAATTATAATAAGCCTACGTGACACCACGAAATCCTAAATTACTTAGCGAAAATTTCCGCGGCCTTACATTCCCCCCCCCCTCCCAGGATCATTCGTCATCGAATGAGGAGTAGAGTCCGACTTAAATGCTTAACATAATAAGTCTCTTTTCTCACCTACCTCAAGACCCTAAATTTTGACTAACTCCTAAATTTTTCAGAAATTTCGGCAGAGTCTCCTTTGTAACTAGGCCTATCCACCTGCCAGAGAATCACCAAAATCGTCTTAACAACACATCCACAACTAGACAGAGCACCACAATGTATAAATCAACGATACTAATCTAAGTATTACAAGAACTACATTACCTTAAGGTTACCAGAACATGGATTGCACAGTTTTAGATCAAAACACCTATATAGTACCTTTTCAAGTCAAAACTAATTGATATTCAATCAAGCTAAAATATTTTCCTTCCACGATACTTTCAGCCTTCCAGATGACCTTGTCAACTTACAAGCTTTATCATGACACATTCTCGGAAATAATATCAACTCCCAAACATACATAAGAAGGATGATATATAAACACCTCGCATGAGTTAACTATCCATTGACTTTACCTTTAATAATTTCCACTGTACAATTTACATTCCACCGGATATTGCAATTCATGGTAACAACAACAACCCATAATTCCATCACATGGCATCATACAATCAACAATGTCATTTTATAGTAACCAAACAATCATGTGTTCATAGTATTCCTTACCAGCCATTAATGTAATCACAAAGGTGTTCATCAACAAGAATATAATTTCATTTCAATCAACGATCCATATGAAGTCAAGACACGATGATTCTTGCTAATACTGCATCATATAGGATGTTACTATGATCATATAGTTCAATCAAATAAATTCATACCCCTTTTTTTTTTTTATCACTACCTTGTTAGACATAAACATATGGAAACACAAAGTACATGAGGAACAGTTACGGGGAACATCATACTCCTAGTGCAACCTAATGTATAATACACTTATGTAACATTTATTATCAACTCACATAACATCTTCAGGGAAAAATATGGAGAATAGCCTGCTCATCTTTAAAACTCTAAATCTTTAGGCGAACACTAACACTAAACCCTTGATGATCTTTAATAATTATTCTAAGGTGTGCTATTCATAAACTGACCATAAAATTACCTATCCAATATATATGTGATCACACTATGAAGCTTTATCTTTGACTTTCCTGAACTTACAATACCCAATGGATCTAATACAACGAGGAACAACAGAGTTCAAGATCAGGTTGGAGTTCTTCAGGAATCCATTAATGCGTTGAGTAGAGTACTTTATGAGGTTATATGCTAAGAGGCACAGAAGGTTACTACTAACAATACTTACATGGTTAATCATTGTGACTACCTCAATTATTACACAAATGAGGCATATGGGTAAGTAGTACATTGGAAATATGAATCATTAAGGAGGAATACTCAAGTACATGAACCACTCATTTTTCTAGAGTGTAAGGAAAATTCGTCTATCAATAATAAGAATACTCTGACACCTTGAATGTGATATGAGTTTCAAAATACATGAAGTTGAATTACACTCTTAACATTACTTGACACACAGAATCTATGCCACAAGCCCGTGAGGATGAAAAGAAGTTGAATGCTTACGAGATTATCATATTTCAGACAATACTTAACCCTTCATGATAATTGATCATATATGAGGGAACTAAAAATACGACCACTTGTCATTCAAATCAACATGTTCATGATATGTACAAAAACCCGAAGTCATCTAATCTCAACCTTTTCACGAGTGAAACCCCATAGCTAGGACATCTTGACATTGGGACGAAATCATGAATTGGTTAGATGGTTCTAATAGTTAACACGACGCTCCAGGGAGAAGGCAAATAACACTTCTATCCAGCCAAGAAGGTGAGATACCAAGGGTAGTAAAACTCCTGCACATGACAATGACATAGTCATGATTCTAGAAGTTGAGGGTGTAAAGAAAACCAAACTCAATGAGACATTGCACAATAATCACTGAAGGTTTGCAGATGTTCATGATGAGATATCCATAGGTTTTGACTTGAAAAGGGAAGTGTCATAGTGACACATAGAAGGGCATGTTCTCTTATGATTATCGTATAAGTGTTGGGAAATAGCACAACGAAATCACTAAATAAGGAATATGATTAACACATTGTGGAGACATAAAGAGAAAATAATCATTTGTTATAAGCTACATATTTTTGCTATATTAACCCCCAGACTGCATTGCAGGACCACATCATGGGTAACCACAATACTAGAAACTAAGTGAGCTACTTGCTACGAGATATCTCAAGTGGACATAAAAATCACGGTGACAAAAGATCTTCTTGTGATGGGAATGTGAGGATCTCAATTTTCAAGAAACCTTTATGCACACAGTAACCATTTCGATTGATATGCACTTGTAGGATAAGTGCTGACACATGTTCTCATGTTACTTGATAGTAAGAAGGCTTTCATAATGATACTTGCAAGAGAGTGGATTGGTTGATCAAGCCATATAAGCCATACACAACTAAGTAAAAGAGTGACTCGAGAAGGATCACAAATCTTGGATACTTTGCATGGAACTTGACACCACATGTACAAACTTTATGATGGTACATGTATAAGCACAAGTGAGCAGATGTTGTCCACTTAAATAAAAAGTTTCTGTAAGAAATACATCGGGAATAGTCCCTTGTTGAGAATTTAGAAAAATCAAGTGGGAAGTATCAATAGCGTTATGACTTAATTTAGGAACATGATTATAGGGATCAATTCCATAGGAAGGTGTAAGTAAGAGGACTATGATCGAGAGACTTTATGAGTAATACGTCTAATTAAGGACATGGAAATCATAAGGGTTTAACAAAAGGTTTAAACAATCACCTCATTACCAAAAAAACGGATCACATAACTTTCATATAATTTCCATACCTCTAGGCTGCGTTTCATAGCCCTTCCATAGGGCTCACATATCAAGTTATACACCTATGCGTTTCGTACAATAATAATGAAATCACAAGTACAAATCAAACACTTTAAATGATCACCACATTATCAAATAAAAGAATCATGCCATTTTCACGTATATTAGTCCATCGGCACTTGGGGCCATAATTATCACATCATACTTGGCACTAGGCCGCATTTCATAACACAATCTCTTATTTCCCACATTTCACATCATTTCCGCATATTTCACATCAATATCATATTCCCTTATGTCATAAGCATCACCAGGTACAAATACAATTCCAGTTCTCGACACATTAGCCATACTCTATTTCTCACAAATCATTTGACTTGTTTTAACATCTCTATACACAGAGGATTTCACATAGTTTTATTTAATATATGCTGCTCCAATTTCAATTTTAGGTCTTTGCATCACAATACATGATTCATATTCCTTGCACCGTTTTTTAAATTTGTCAATAATAGCACATTGATCATATTTGAATGCATCTTTCACAAACATCGGGTCACAACACCAATTCATGTAAAGTATCAATCACAGTTAGAATCCAACATTCAGTCTTACCACATTTAAACACTCACCTACTTCACTTCCAAACATCTTTATACATTACCAACAACTAGATACAATCAATCAAATAACTTTGGTACACGTAAGAACATTTTGGAGGATCAACCATAACGAGTTTTCTCACACAATTTGGCATCAAAATCTCAATTTAAACTTGGCTTGAAGTTTAGGCATTTTAGCACATAGTTCCCAATATTTACATATCTTCACTTACCAAAAATAACATATTAAACACATTGAGGTACATCCTTCACATATATTCTTGCAACACCCAAATTCTTTGAAATAATGAATACTACATAAATCAAATCCCGGACTTACAACATACACAGGGACACCATGGGAGCTCAATTTCTAAGAAAAGGGAGTTTTAGCCATACATACTGATGATATACTACATGATCTGGTGGTGCAGTGACATTAGTAGGAACAAGGGTACTCCCCTTAACAACAGGTTCTAGCAATCCCCCCATGGATCAACACATTCTTCTAACAAGTCCTTGGGTATCCACTCGGACTCAATGGTGGGATCAATCACTCCTTACATGCTTCAAATTAGCGGAGTATGGTATCAAAAGTACCAATCTTAAGAATAAGACTTAGAGAGGAAATCAAGTCCCTATCTTGAGCTCTATTGCACGATTTGAGTATCAAAGAAGGGTGAAATTTCCTAAATGTCTGAATAGCCTCCAACTTATAGATGTGGTCGACAACACTTCAATAAGAAGGACTCTACTAGACACGGCTCCGAGACATCCTAGGACACTTTAAAACCTTAGGCTCTGATACCATGTTTGTCACGCCCCAGATTCGAGGGACATGACCGGCGCTCGACCGGGTATCCCCAGTCAAGCGGACCTGTGTGTCTTTTCTATCCCACGTGTTACCCCGTATTTTTATTACCTATTAACCAAGTGAAATAGCCATTTATCAATGAAACACTTCTGCTCAACATACATAGTTCTTAGCGTGGTTTACAACTTACATCGCCTAACTTACAAAATACATATTTAAATAAGTTTGCTACCCACATTTACTGTCTACGGAGCCTCTAAGGATATAAAATGATACTTGCCGGTAACAAGGCTCCGGCTGTACCTTATACAAACATCAAAACAAGATCCCAAAAGGAAAGGGGCTCACCGAATCAGCTGGTGGGAAGTGATGAGGAGCTACGGTCGGTGGACTAGAGTACCTGCTATGGATCCACCTATAATCATAACACGAATGTAGCGCCCCCGGCAAAAGGGACGTCAGTACATTTGAATTGTACTGGTATATACGAACAAACTTTGTCCCAAGTAAACTCAAACCATACACAAGTAGGTAACAGTAATAGAAACAACAATCAAATGCACAAGTAATGGAGCAGTCAAGCCAAACAAGTTTTTAATCTCTCCTGTTTTCCACCTTCCACAATTCCACATCAATGATTTCACAATTTGCTCAAATGTTTATTTCAATAGTGATTTCGATCACTTTTCCACCCTTATTACCTCGGCCACCCTTATCACCACAACCCACACCTTATAACTTCGTGTTGCGGCGCACAACCCGATCCCACCGTATAGTCACAATTCATAAACAACACAACAACAACAACAATTCGTAGAGAACAACAACAACACTTCTCAAGAAGTAACAACAACAATTCACAAAGAATTTCCATAACCATTAATACCATTGTCCATCATTTTCAGCAACTCATATGTAATTTAAGCCACTACAATAATTTCCCACAACAACCCAAATATGTTATTACCACAGTTGTTCCAATTGCATCATTTACGATTTCCTTCCATCATTTGTTTCTCAACTCTTACCACATAACACTTTCACAATCACGTATTAAATCACAAACACTCAATCAAATCAATCAAACACCCAACAAACCAATCACAAGAATTTCACAAATAGTCCACATAGATCTTACATACCAAATAGTCGTACACCGAACAAAGTGACTCTACAAAGGTCAAAGTTAGCCATACATACCTTGTTTAAGCTTTCCTTAAGTTACTACAACGTTCCGGAAATTCTAGCAACTTCAATCTATTTTGAGACATAGAAAAATTGAGCAAAAACTAGAAAGATATTCATAACTCTAGCTCATTTGAGAATTTTATCAAATACTAGATGAGCATCTTGATTTCAAATCTCCTTTTCAAGATTTCCTTCATTCGCTAACCCAATCTTACTTATTTAAGTTCAACAATCTTCCCATAAACCTAAGTTGTACATGCATGTATACACAATACTAATACAGCCAAGAATCATACCTCAATAACCCATCTTATACTCCAAACTCGAAATTAAAACCTAGGGTGTAGAATCTTACCTCTTAGATGAAGATCTTGTGATTGGGTTCTTTGATTCTTGAAGATTGATGCAAGGTTTGGATGATTTAAATGTTGGGTTCCTCCTTCTCTCTCTAAAATACTCTCACTTCTCTCTAAAATCAGTAGGAAATGAACCCAAATAAAGCCCCAAAGGCTATATATCAAAATGGGGTCGGGTTATGAAAATTAGAAAATTAACCCTCCGATGTCAACTATGCGACCGCAGAATCCACCGCAGAATGGGTATGCGGGCCGCAGATTTATCGCAGAACTCGTTTCCCAGAACTGGGTTGTTCTGCCTCACTCTGCGACCATTCTGTGATCGCAGAATGTTTTTTGCGGTCCGCAGAGTTCAATCTGCGATCGCAGATTTCACACAGACTCGCATTTTTCCAGCTTTTGCTAATTTGATCATAACTTTGTGTAGGAATGTCCAAATGACGAACGGTTTGAAGCGTTGGAAACTAGACTCGAAGAAATTTCTTTTGATAGGTTAAAAATCACTAAAACCTTATAGATATTTATATATCCTCATTAAAGTTAGGGACTAGTGCAAGATCATTGGGAATTTTAACCTATTATGGACTTTTCCAATTTTTCTTAGATTTAGGCCTTTCCTTGGACCCCAAATTACTTACCATGAGACCTATACACATATTACCAAATCCAAAGGATGTACGCCATGTTATTAGCACATAAAATATTATAATAAGCCTACGTGACACCACGAAATCCTAAATTACTTAGCGAAAATTTCCGGGGCCTTATAGGTTTCAAACCAGTTGAGTAATCAGTAGTCACAAGGGGAGTGAGAGAGGTTATGTAGAAGCAAGAGAGAACACTAAGTATGTTTTTGTGTAAGAGAGAGTTCAAAATAATGAATTATGTTCGTGTGTTATGCTAAATAGAGGGTNAAGGGATTCATGATTCTAATGGGAGTACAGGTTATATCAGATAAAGGAAAGAATCAATTAGACGACTGATTACACCATAGTAAGAGTAGTAAGGCATGTAGTGTATAATAAGGGCCAGATACATAATGCTTCAAGTAAGGAAAGCATATACTGAATATTTGAAAACATATTTAAGAGCACAAATATGGTTAAAATATAAATTAACTCTGAAAATTAGTCAAAGAATCACGGACGAGGCTAAAATCAGAGGTAATCAGTGCTAAGTATAGAGAGCATTTCACAAGTAAGGAAATAATTCAAAATCAGTGTAAGAACTTCTAAGGAAAACACATCCAAATCAGGGATTCGAAGAGATGCACAAAAATCAGTAGAATAACAGTTAGAACTATAAAATACAATAGGCCTAAGAATCATAGAACCCTAAGCAGGAAAATCACAGGTTCAGTAGAAGACCGGAACCCCAGTAAAACTTAAAGCATGGAACTCGGATTAACCAGAAAACAAACAAGCTCATAACACAAACATAAATACATAATACAGGCACAATCACATAATACTCAAAAAGGAACAGAAGATATTATGATTTTGAAAGAGGGCTCAGGAACCCTAGTTTTGAAAAGTAGAATAGAACGTTGAAAAACGTGAATTAATCGAAGAAATCGAGTAGTGAGTAGTGTAAAACACAATGAATAAGCTGAAAATTATTTAAAAAAAAAAGAGATTACGAGATTTAGGCAAAAATTAGGGTTTTGCAACAAATCAGTGACGTAAGGAACCTGGCTGTGAAACCGTTAATAATGGCGTGCATAGTACCATCGAACTGAAAACCATCAGAGATGAGGCCGGAGATAAGCCAAGCAAGGCTTCCAGTGACCATCTCGCATGGTGGAAATCTCTGGAGCCTCAAAACTTAGAGAAGATCAACGAGACAATGCTCCGTGTTGACTGGTGGTCGAGAGAAGCGAGGATGAAGATGGCCGGAGAGGCGATGAAGATGATCGGAGAAGAACCAGAAGGTTCTAGAGAGAAGGAGGAGACGAAGAAACCAAGAGAGAGTCCGGTCTCTATGCAAATGAGGGGTCGAAGGGGGGGGGGTCGTTAGTCTTTAATTTAGGTAATATAATCTGGGTCGTTGATATTATTTGATCAACGGCTCAGATCAAATCAAAAATGGATCGGGCATCCGAATGGGGTATGGGTTGGGTCTTAATTGAAATTGGGTTGGGTTAATAGGAATATGGGTTGTCTAAAATGGGGTTAAAACTGGGGTACAATTGGGCTATGTTTGCAATAAATTTTGGCTAGCATTTAAATAACCACTTTTCCCCTTTTATTTTATAAAAATAGTTGAAATGAAATTTGTAAAAATATGCAAAAATCACATTAATTATATTTTGTTGTAAATATGAGAATGAAATATGCTATTAACCAAAAAATGATAATTTTGGGAATAATTTTGGATTTTGTACAGTAAAAATAGACAACGAATTGATTCTAAAAAAATCTTAAAAATTGAACAAAAAAATACCAAAACTTTTGGGCATGCTTATATATGTATACAATTGCTATTTTGAACGTATTTGAGTATAAAAATATATAGAAAAAAATTGGGTATCAACAGCTGCCCCTCTTTACCCGAGGAGGATGAAAGAGTTGTCGGGTAAAGACAAGATGGCTAATTTTGACCGGAAATGTTGATTGAGAAAGAACTTTGACCGTGCTCTGGTTTTTGAGTTGCCTACATATCCCTTTTTTACAGGAATCAGGCCATGTGTAGTTAAGGAACCATTGACGGAATGTGTCGATGGAGATTCGAAAAGACGGACACGATGGTTAAGTTTGAAAATACGTTTGGAATTGGACAGGTTGCGGAGAACCGGTGTACCTGCAAATGAGAAATCTGCGCATATATTGTGCATAATTTAAACATGATGCAAGTTCTCGTTGGACCATGAATGTTGTCTTCGGACGGTTAGGATGACGTCCTTGGACTATGATGTCCTGGGCCATGAAAAGCATAAAAGTAAATATTCATAGGCCATGAAATGGTTTTCTCGGGCTATGCAGATGGTGCCTCTGAACTATGACGCCTTTGAAATAGTTGGCGATTTTTCAGCCCATGAAAAGGTGGCAATCTTTCAGCCGAATGAATGCAAAGAGTGGCGATATTTCACCTAGATTGTGAGTTTAAATGCGGGTGGCAATATTTCAGCTGTATGAATGGAAAGGGTGGCAATCTTTCAGCCAGAGCGAGAATTTAAATGCAGGTGGCGATATTTCAGCCGTTCGAAAATATAAAGTGGCGATATTTCAGCCATGCAGGATGGAGACAATGCTTAGTCTCGGAAGGCAGATAGGTAGCCTTATGCAATGCAGATAGAGACAGAGCTTAGTCTCGGAAGGCAGATAAGTAGCCTTATGCAAAAATGCAGATGGAGACAGCGCTTAGTCTCGAAAGGCAGATAAGTAGCCTTATGCAAGATGGAGGTAGAGCTTAACCTCGGAAGGCAGAAAAGTAGCCTTATGTAAAAATGCAGATGGAGACAGAACTTAGTCTCGAAAGGCAGATAAGTAGCCTTATGCATGATGGAAGTAGAGCTTAACCTCGGAAGGAAGAAAATAGCCTTATGCAATGCAGATGGAGACAGGGCTTAGTCTCAAAAGGAAGATAGGTAGCCATATAGAGTTTAACCTTGGAAGGAAAAAAATAGCGTTATGTAATGTAGATGGAGATAGAGCTTAGTTTCGAAAGGCAAATAAGTAGCCTTATGCAGGATGGAGGTAGAACTTAACCTCGGAAGGCAGAAAAGTAGCTTTATGCAATGTAGGAATGTAAAGGAGCGAATGGTAGTAAGTTTTCTTAGCTGATAGATGATTGTGATATCGCGACGGCTGGGAATGTTGGGTGTAGATAGTAGATTCGTGAATGAGTGATCGTTCTAAAAGTTTCAATCCTGTAGAGTACAAGTGTGTGAATATATTCAAGGATTCACGACATGGGGTGCCTGCATCCAAAGAAAAATCGTGAGTTCTGTAGAGGGGAAAGGTTAGTTCGTATCCCCTGGCTATTGATGTTGTGTATCGTTGGGGTATCATTTCTAAACGACAACAATTCAAACGATATTTATGCATGATTCAGTAAATATAATGTAAGTATATATTTGAAAACGATTTTAGTTTGGATGAACTAACAATTGCAATGTGGTTCAAGACACCACAACCTGGCTTGTTCCGGAATTTTGAGGGTCCTCCTCAAAATTCTGCCCCAGTTTACTGGGATGGTGCTGCTAACGTCCGTGCTGAATGATTGAAAGTGGATCGACTCCAGAATTTTGAGGGTCCTCCTCAAAATTCTGCCCATGTTTACTGGGTTTGTGCTGATGAGACGACTGACTTCGGAATTTTGAGGGTCCTCCGCAAAATTCTTCCCCAGTTCTAATAGCGGGGGGGAAATGGGATTTTTATTAAAATGTGACCAAAACCATAGGGCCGCCTACGTATCCCCTCTTAAACGGGAATCAGGTCAGTCGTAGTTCAAATTACGTTATGAAGAAAAAGCATATGATCAAATGTAGTATCGTTTCACTGCGTTTGAGTTGATTGGCTTTGGCCAGACTTCTCCGTCCATTTCTGCAACAATAAGGGCTCCTCCGGTTAGAACCCGGTGAACCATGTACGGTCCTTGCCAATTGGGAGAGAATTTTCCTTTGGCCTCATTTTGATGTGTAAATATCTTCTTCAGCACCAGCTGCCCTGATGTAAACTTCCTCGGCTTAACTCTCTTGTTGAAGGCTTTGGACATTCTGTTATAATATAATTGACCGTGGCAAACTGCATTCATTCTCTTTCCATCTATAAGGGCTAACTTCTCGTAGCGACTTTGTACCCATTCTGCGTCGTCTAGCTCTGCTTCTTGTATGATCCTCAAGGAGGGAATTTCTACCTCGGCGGGAATGATCGTTTCTGTACCATAAACCATCATGTAGGGAGTTGCCCCGGTCGATGTACGAACTGTGGTACGATAACCCAATAAGGCGAACGAAAATTTCTGCAATATATCCCTCATTATATTTCATAAATAACCAGACCTAAATTCCTGCAAACTTCCTCCCAAAAATTATCGACAAACCCTAATTGATTTTCCCTCTCTTTCAAGTTCAAATTGGGGTTAAAGCCTAGAGTTTGAAGAACCAAGATAAAGGCTGAGTTATCCAACAAGTATGGTGAGTTTACTGCTATATTTCATACATTTATTCTGCTGTGAATTCATGGTAATTCATTCTATACGTGTAAGAACTCACAAGACGGTGATCGGAAGTCGTGAGTTCGTGTTATTCACTTGTAGCAGACTATTTTGTGTTGCTGTTGGGCTACGTGTTTTAATACTGTTTGTTGGAGTTTTGGATGAGGAAGGGTGTGGAGAAACACCATATATATTTAGGGTTGTGGGCTGGTAGTTCTTTGTAACATTTCCGGGTTGTTTGACACGACTACGGTGGTCGTCGTATGTATGAAGTGATTAGGTTGTGCGTGGACTGTTTTGGGAGGCTCAATATGTTTATTATTAATGTTGTTTAGGCTGTTTGGTGATTGTTTTTAATGGTGTGAAGTCATATATATAGGGGAGTTGCTGTCCGTTTCATCGTAAAAGAGGTTGTGGTCGATACATAATAGTTATGACGCTTGAATGATAACTATAGTATCGTTTCTCTTATTGTAGACTAAGGAGCCGTGAAAATTGCATAGCTTGAGATTGGGGCAGTATATACAAGGTATGTGAGGCTATACCTTTCCTTCTTTTGAACGACTCTGATTATCATAATGTAAAGAACGAGCTTCCAAAGATACTCTACTCTTAGAAGCAAGCAGTAGTTACATTGTTTCCCCTCTTATGGAACGATTGATTTTAATGTTGCTTCTCTAATTCTTATGTTATCAATGTTGTTGGTACTTCCTGATTCTTATAAGGTTCATAGTGAAGAGTTAGTCCTAATAACATGTACAAAGGAT
>MU714732.1:13891-77657 GCA_026770625.1 Nicotiana glauca
CGGCTGGTTTTTGTTGTATAGCCTTTCATGATAACGTGGTAGCTCGTACCATATATATATAGTTTCTTGATTGTCTGGTCATCTCATGTTATGTAGCTTCATGCCATCATATTTTATTGTTGGTTGTCCATGATCCAGGTCTACTATTTATATTGATCTCCTCAACGCTAAAACATAATAAAGAGGGTTAGATAAAATGTACGTTGGTGCTCGGCAAGTATGGTCGGGTGCTAGTCATGGCCCTCCAGTTTGGGTCGTGACAAATAAAGACGACCTTCAGAAAAGTTTTGGATTAGTAGCAAATTGTGTATTTGAGTTCTATGAAGAAAATTTTATTAAGACAACGAATGGGCAGCAAAAGATGATAAAGTCATGTGGGAAGTGTCAGACATAGTTTTAAACTTTTAAAAGGCCAGGCTTAGGGAGCACAGGCCGAACAGTTGATTGAAGGAGTAAGTTTGCCCAAAGTAGGAAAGTGGCAAAGCGTTATAGGGCCTAGTAGTAGGATTACTACGCACCTAAGGATAGTTTGGAAGGATCTGGGATCTTAGCAATGGGCAATGGAAGTCTGTAGAGTTAATTTGAAGCATGGGGTTGTTATGCGGCAGGATATTTGGTATGACGGAAAGGAGCTGCTTGAAATGAAGAAAGATGTAGCATGACTTTGAAGTGGAAGGATGTTGTCGCGCATTTAATGGGTGTCCACGAGGGGTAAATGGACGGGTACAGCTAGGGAGTGAGCTTAGACTCATGAGGGTTATTTCCTGTGAGCAGTTTAGCGGACGCGTGGTTGGTGAGGCTTCTGCGAAGAGTTCTACGGGTTGTGCAGCAAAGGGAACTATTGTGTAGATGTTGTTAGTGATTTAGAGTATCAAATTGGGGTTCCCACGGTAAGACATCGAGAATGCTGGCGGTTGATTGCGCAAGGTTGTGTTAATAAGAGATTAAGGAATCTCGGTGAATTCCAAAGTTGTGAAATAATGGCTTCAAGCTAAGTGGGAGAGTCCCACCGCTTATGATTGGGTTGCATGGTTAACTACTTGCGGAGTTTCTGGTTATTAGCATACTGAGGGGTTATCCTAGCTACGGGAAAATACCTTAAGTAGTAATTTGAGCTGAGGAATTATTAAATATGTGCTATGGTTAGCCTTATGGGCTCATTTTCGAACTTGGGGAAAGATTCAGGATTTGTGCCTTGTTTAGAAGTGGGTTAAAGGGGAGTGACTCTACCAGGTGCTTCATTGAGAGGGTATTAATGTGCTATAAGATTCAGGGAGCTGATTATATTCGGGATCAAGTCAGAGCGGGTGGCTCTCAGCAACGGTCCTTGTGGAACTCAAAGATATAATGTGGTACCTAATGATTTCAACCTATAAGTACAACTAAGAATCAAGCTTTGTAGCAGCTTATGAGAAGGTGTCCAGAATGTTCTATGATGTGTTACCTTGTGGTTTAGCATTTGAGAAATGTGAAATAATCCGTGATATTTGAGATAGCATTGTCTCGTGATTCAAGATCACTCGGGGAGAGTGTAGAGGGAGTACGTCATGTGTTGAACAGAGTTAGTATTATTTCCAAAGCAATCAAGGATAAATTGGAAGGAAATGGGTTGATTAGCCATAGTTGAATTTGGCATGTCAGGGTCTATGATTAGTTCATTCAGCGTGATCGAGTTACGTGTATGATTTGTGGCGGTACGGGTGAGGTTTGTCGGCTGCCGTAATTGATGTTATTCAGAAGCATTCTTCTATTATGGCTTGTTAAGTGGAAGCGGGTTCCAGAAGGAATATGGTGGCTTGGGCCACTACTTAGGGAATTGCATATCCTTCGATTATCGAAATTCGCTTATGTGTCGCTATGATTCTCCTAAAGTGAGTTAAGTGAAAAGTTTGTATATGATGAAGTGTTAAAATATTAATGATTTCGGAGTTACGATGAAGATCGTGTTCTATTGTATGTTTGCACGTTGGGTACAATGAGTAGCAAGGAAATTCGAAGTGAGTGTCAAGGTTGTAGTTTGGTACTGGTAAGGATGTCACGGGCTCGGATGAGCAAGGAAAAGGTTGAATGATTAAAGTAAAATGGTGTTTTCTTCAGCGTCACCAGCGATTCTTGATTGCTTTTCAGCATTAGTGCGGCCGATAGTCTGGATGAGCGGACCTATTAATTATTCGAAAGATTGTGGTAGTGTGTACCACGGGAAGCTGGTATAAATGTGACATGTAGTCACTTGATTAACTAAGATTTAAACCAAGTATGAGGATTGTGGTAATATCATTAATTTGAGAATTTAGGCCTGGAAGGTACTTTGTTTATTAAGTTACGAATCGAGGAGGTTTCTCCGGTTATGACGGTTGTTCTTGTGTGTTATGAGGAGAGGGAATTAGTATGGACCTTTGAAAGGTTATTGGCTTAGTTTGATGTGATCAGGATCGACTTAAGGTCGATGGATGGGTTTAAATGTGAATATGGACTCTATGTCAGGCCGGTTGTGTTCATTTCAGTAATGCGCTCCTTATGGAGTAGTCAGGGTGTTATCTCATTGTCAGGTGTTTCGTGTAGTGATGTATTGCACCGTGTGAGTTGTGGGACGGCCTGAGAAATTGTGCATGTATTGAGGACCCGTGTGGGAATGTCGTATTATGACCATAATGGATCTTGGGATTCGGATTATATATCGCACCTCAGTGGTGCTTGAGTTTCATAGCTTATGGCGCTATATGTCCCCCTAGGGATGGTATTATGCACTTAGAGTGCTTGTGACCAAGATTCGGTATTTCATTGTAGTGAATAATTTAGCTCAATGTGTATCTCTTTATGTGAGTTCTACGTGTGGATCGGGTGGCACGCTGCCATGGGTATGTTACTTGGATCGGGTGGCACGCCGCCATGGTTATATTGTGAGGATCGGGTGGCACACTACCATGGTTATGCTGTGTGGATCGGGTTGCACGCCGCAACAATGTGCTGTTGAGAGTAGTTTTCTATATGCTAATTTGGTATGTCCTGCTTCCTATTTTCTAAGAAAAGTCCGTAGTAGTGCGGGAGTTAGATACTTCCTTCCAGAGTTCGTTTTCCTTTGGCATTGCATTTGAATTGGTGGCCTATTGGCACATGGTAGCATCATAGGAGATTTTAACAATTTTTGGGGTGGCTTATTGCCTGAGCAGTTGTATTGGATGAGAAGAGATCTCTTGATCTAGGATTCTGTGCAATTCATCTGTATGAGGTATGACATAGAGATAAGACCGTTATTGGGTTCAGAATGAGGTAAAGGTTTTGTCAGGAGTATAGACCTAATGTTTTGTTGACTCGGCAGTCGATTATGAATGATTGATACATCACTTCCGTCATGGCGGTATGGTGAAGAATAGAGTATGACCTGTATATATCATGGGGTGCAATGGGAAAATCAGATTAGTAGGATTTTGACCAAGTTGATCAGAAAAAGGCTATTGTGGTCCTGTGGACTAAGTGTTGCAAAGTAAGAATCTAGCAAACTTATGCAGTCATGCTTGAGTACAGCGTGTAGCGGTTGATATGGTGGTCGTATGTTGGAAACGGGCTTGATATAGGATTCTGGATGTTGGAATCGGTCTCTAAGGATTATTTGCTTGAATAAAAGGGAATATGTTCAGAATTTATCAAGCTAATGTGCCCAGCTAAGTTGTGGTAGCACGGGAAGGTGCATGTGGAACTAAACAGTGATTTCAGACTACCTCAGTATAGTTCTCAGCACGTTTGAGGACGAACATATATTTAAGTGGGAGAGAATGTAACGACCCGACTGGTCGTTTTGAGCTCTAGCGCGTCGCTCAGCAGTCTGGGGCCATGAACAGCTTCATTTCGGGAACTCATAGTTGATTTGGAAAGAGAATTCTCATTTCAGAAGCTTAAAGTCTAAGGAATCAACTAGGATTGGAATTTTGAGTAAACAACCTCAGAATTAGGATCTGAAGGTTCCAGCAGGTTCGTATGATGATTTCAGACTTGGGCGTATGCCCGAATCGAGTTTCGGATGACCCGTGAGCGTTTTGGCGCCTATTGTGGAAGTTGGCATTTTGGAAGAAATTTCATAAGTTTGGCTTGAAGATCATTTCAGTGTCATCGATGCCCGTTTGGGATTCCGAGACTGTGAGTAGCTCCGTATGGTGATTCTGGAGTTGGGAGCATGATCGAAAGTGAATTCGGAGGTCCGTAGGTCTTTTTGGAGCCATTTGGCTAAAGATAGAAATTTGAAGGTTTTTTAGAAGTTTGACCGGAGGTTGACTGTTTGATATCAGGGACGGAATCTGATTCCGGAAGTTGGAGTAGGTCCGTAATGTCAAATATGACTTGTGTGCAAAATTTGAGGTTAATCATACATGATTTGATATGTTTAAACATCGAGAGTAGAAGTTGGAAAGTTCAAAGTTCATAAAGCTTGAATCTGGGTGTAATTCATGGTTTTATTGTTGTTGATATGATTTGAGGCCTCGCGCAAGTCTGTAATGTATTTTGGGATTGGTTGGTAGTTTTGGTTGAAGTCCCAGGGGCCTCGGGAGGATTCCAGGTGGCTAACGGATCAAAAATGGAATTTTGGAAGGCTGAAGTTGCTGGTTGCTGGTATTTCTGCTTCAGCGGAATTGGGACCACAAAAGCGAGGAAGGAACCGCAGAAGCGGTTGGGAGTGAGGTGAGTAGGGACCGCAGAAGCAGTCAGGAAACTGCAGAAGCGATTCCGCTTAAACGGAAATTAGACCACAGAAGCAGTCCAGCCAAAGTTGGCTAGAACCGCAGAAGCTGCCCAAAAGCGCAGAAGCGATTTCTGCAGAAATGGCACCACAAAAGCGGAAATTGTTGGAGGCAGAAGACTTGTTTTAAGTCGGGGTTTTGGCTCATTTCACCCATTTTCTCATGGCTTATGGCGATTTTTAGAGAGCTTCAAAAGGGGATTTCGTCATCTATGTTAAGGTAAGTTATCCCCACCTATTTTGAATTAAATACATCAATTTCGTATGGAGTTGGGCATGAAAATTAGTATAAAAATTGAGGTTTTGGTGGAAAACCTAGAAAATTATATTCTTGGAATTTAGCCACGATTTTGGGTATGGAATTTAGAGAAAATTATATATTGAAGTTCCTAAGGTCATGGGTAATCCTTATCTTCGAGAAATTTTGGATTTCGGGCACGTGGGCCCGGGGGCATTTTTGTCAGCTTTTCGTTCGGGGTTAGAAATTGTTACGAATTGGGTTTTAAAGTTTAATTGAGCATATATTAATGGATTTTTATAACCATTGGCTGGTTTTGGAGAAATGTGTGTTGGTTCAAGCCTTCAGAAGAATGTAGATTATCGGTTATGAGTCTTCGGAGCGAGGTAAGTCTCCTTTCTAATCTTGTGAGAGGGAATTTACCCCATATGTGAGTTAAATTGGTTATGTGCTCCTATTTGTGGAGGCTATGTACGCACGAGGTGATGAGAGTCCGTGCGCAGCTACTATATGTTATTGTCCGGGTAGTCTAGGACCCAAAAGCATGTTACACTTGGCTTATTTTTGAACCCATTGATGGGTTGAATTGTTTAAATCACATTAAATTAGTAAATGAATTTCAAAGGGGTTAAACTTCATTTCTCAAAAATTGTTAAAGGAGAATTGGTATTATTTGGATAATGTTTCCCGATAAATTCTTAATTGGCTATTTGAGCATGTATTTTATGTGTACCTGCGTCGCATGCCTAATTTGCTAGCAGTGTATGTGTTTATTTATGGAACGTGCCGAACGCCTCGACAAACTAAATAGATGCATCTACTGGTTCGGGCCGCTCGACGCTCGGCAGTGCACAGTTTACATTCATGTTGAATCGGGTCGTAGCCTCGGTGTGATTTGCGCATGTTATTTGACACTTGAGAATTGTAAATGTGGATTTGGCCCTTCGTGGCTTGATTTAAATTTACAAGATAATAAAGAATAAACCTTGGAAGCCCTTTATTAATTGTTGAAGGTGTTTACATGTTTTCTGGCTTCGCGAATTTGAACTACTATATAAATCCACGATTTTCCTCGCATTTCTAAAATATTGTTACTTGACCTCTAGTGAGTGTCGGAGTTGGCCATCTCGTCTCTACTCCTTCGAGATTAGGCGGGATACTCACTGAGTACACGTTGATTACGTACTCATACTACACTTCTGTGCATTTTTGTTGCACAGGTATATATATACCTCTAGCAACCTACTGAGCGTAGCAGCATGGACGACTCTGGGACTTGGTGAGCTGCATTGTTTGAGATGACCCACAGCTAGTATAGTTCCTTTTAGCATTTTTTATTATTTATTCCCTTTCCACTGTATTTCGGACAGATGTTGTATTTTACTTTCCTTATCGATAGTTGCTCATGCACTTGTGACACCGGGTTTCTGGGATGGTTTTCGAAGGATTGTACTAATCGTTATTATTTAAATTTGAATTCAAGTAGCGATCTTTTATTTATGAAAAATGGAAGGAAAAGCCTTAAATTTTCTAAAGTATTAAAAGAGGATTTAATTGATGATTTAGTAGTCTTGCCTGACAGAGGTGTCCGGCGCCACCACGACCGTTAGTAGATTTTGGGTCGTGATAGGGCAATAGGTAGTTATTCTTGCAAAAACAGCCTTCCGACATTCTTTTGGGGATATTTTGGGCTATTTAGATAAGAACAACATTACCTAATTTTATTTATGATAAAATAAAAACATTTCATTTTTTGGGTTATTTTTGCAAAAGTGGAGTTGGACCCGGTGAGAGTTGCCTACGTATCCCATTTCCGGTTAGAATCAAACTTGCGTAGTTCGGTCAGTTTTGAGATTAAAAAATAGAGAAAAGACATGAAACTTTTGAAACCAAATTCTTTTCTTTTTTTTTCAAAATTTTGGCAGAGTTTCGGCATATTTTGGACACTAGGTTTCTCAAAGGCGTGTAATTATCTCTCTCATACCTCAATTTTATTTTTTCCTATTCTAGCAACCGGTCAACATGAAAATCGAAGCAAATAATTGTACAAGTAGCACGCAAAAACGCATTAGGATGGTCTTTTGATTATGGGGTCCACCTGTCCTAGACGGACCCAACACATGTGTTGAGTCCCCAAAGTCAAATGCATATGATTCAAACAAATGTTCCTACTAGGGATTCGTCATGAGGCTGAGTTATTCTAAGTTTAAAACCTGGGTATATTGTTCTAGACTTGGTGTACCCGAGCAAACAACTATAGTCGAAGGGGGGCTACGTACCGGAAACAAAAAAGCCATCCGACTTTGTATCTTGTTCGAGCCTCTTTCTTATTCAAGGTATGACACTAACAGAAAGAGGAGTCATGCCAGCGTGCACATCCCCGAAGATCAGAAAAGAAGGGTTTTGTAACAGTTTATATACAGTTCAAATAATATCAAAGCGGTAAAAATCGGCATTTAACACATTAGGCCTAAACAAGTAATAAAAATAAGATAATAAATAAAAGCCAAATATAACAGTTATTCTAAGCTCGAATTCTTGAACCCTGAATCAAAAGTTTTGAGTTTTGAGTCCCCAGCAGAGTCGTCAGAGCTATCACACCTTCTTTTTACCCACCCGAAAGGAGATATGGGAGATTTTCCAATTTAAGTGACATTATTTGAAATGGGATTATTTAATTTATCAGAGTCGCCACTTGGAATAGTTTATTTGGTGACCCAAGTCACCGGTTTATTTTAAAATCCCAAATCGAGAAAATTTTGATTTTACTTTATTAGTCTGCAAAGCAAAAATTCTAGATAAGGAATTCTGTTAACCCGGGAGAAGGTGTAAGGCATTCCCGGGTTCCGTGGTTCTAGCATAGTTGCTTTAACTATTATCAATTGGCCTATCATCTGATTTACTACATATTTTAAACCTATTGTGCATTTTTAACTTTTAAAAACCACATTTAATAGTTATTGTTACATATTGTGAATCATATAATGGGAACTATACCCACGATCTATAACATATTTAATTTTTGAAGAATAAATTGTTGTCGGGTCACATAAATATACCCCCGGATTTCAGTAATTAAGAGTCATGACTACGTCATGGGAACCATAGCCGTAGCTATGCCAATTATTTAGTTAACACGCCTAAAGCAAACTATGAAAGTTCAAGGCATTTCTAAACTAATCTTGTATATATATGAGGGACATAAATTATAGGATTTTATTTGTGTATGGCACACCTCAAATTATTTTCTAAAATTTTTTTAGCTCTTGATCTAATTTTGTGAGGGCCATGTACTATAAGTTTTGTTTTAGGCATGACACACATCAGATTATTTTAAGAAAATGTTTATAAATTTTTAAAGGCAAACTAAAGGGGCTCCTATTTTTAATCTAATTTAAAACTAGTTATCACAACCATGTCACGGGAGTCGTACCCATAGTTGTAATGAATTAATTGCGTGCCTAAATTAAGCTACTGGTGTTCATCAATAGTCCTACCTTATATTAATAAGAAACATACTCTTAACTATCATCTGACTTTATGTAGCTTGTTTCTTAAAGTCTTCATTGTCACGACCCGGCCCGTCGTCTCATGTGTTATTTCTCCGTTTCCCCCATTTCATGCTTCTTCATGTTTCGTTATCGGTATGTGGTGTGTTAGAGTTGATTTTGATTGATTTTGATAAGAAATGAGACACTTAGTCTCTTTAAGGAAAGCTTAAGTTGGAAAAGTCAACCACACGTTGACTTATGAGTTAGAAGGATCGGATGTGATTTTTGGTAATTCGGTTAGCTTCAGGAAGTGATTTGTGACTTAGGAGTGTGATCGGAATTGATTTTGGAGGTCCGGTGTAGAATTAGGCTTGAATTGGCGAAGTTAGCATTTTGGCGAATTCTGGTTGATGGGTGAGATTTTGATCCGAGGGTCGGAATGGGATTCCGAGAGTTGCTGTAGTTTCGTTGGGTGATTTTGGATATCTGTACCAATTTTCAGGTCATTCGGATATCGTTTGATTGAGTTTTTGATCGAATACGTGTTTCGGTAGTTTTTGAAAGAACTTAGGCTTGAATCCGATGTGAATTGATGATTTTAGTGTTGTTTAATGTGTTTTCATGATTGGAACGAGTTCGCATGATGTCTTAGGATGTATTGGTATTTTTGGTTGAGGTTCCGGGGGCCTCGGGGTGATTTCGGATTGCTAACGGGATGAAATTCAAGTTGCGAAAGGGGCAGATGTTTGTTGGTATCTGGTATGCTCGCTTTTGCGGAATGGACCGCAAAAGCGGTTTCGTAGAAGCGAGGGAATGGTTGCATAAGCGGTTCAATGTTGAGATGTGAAGTTCCGCAGAAGCGGAAGCTGTTTCGCTTATGTGAGTCTGCAGAAGCGGACCTAAGGTCGCTGAAGCGGCGGGCCTGGTGGTGAGGTTACGCAGAAGCGGAAATTTGAGTCGCATAAGCGACTCCTGGTGATTTACTCAAATTCCTCTTAAGTGGAAAATGACTACAGAAGAGATATCGCGGAAGCGGGTGTGGGGACTGCAGAAGTGGAAACCCCTAGAGTCAGAAGGGTTTTATACTCATTTTTCTTCCCCGAAGCTTATGTTATTTCCACAATTTTTTAGCGAGCTTTGAGAGCTTTGAGGAGATTTTGAAGAGGGATTCAAGGAGGAATGATTAGAGGTAAGTTCATTGGCCTAATTACACGAGATTATATTAGATTTAACAAGGAAATTGGTTGAAATTCATTAAAAGGGGTAAAGTTAGGGCTTGAATTTTGATATTTCAAATTTGGGGTTTGATAGGTCATTTGACCTCGGATTTGGGAGTTCTTGGTATGTATGGACTCGTGGCGAGACGAGGAATCCGGTAATATAAATTTTATAATTTTTCGAGAAGCGGGCCCGGGGCTCGGGTTTTGTTAGTTTCGGGATTTTTGCTATATTTCGATTGTTTTCGATTGGGTATTGTTCCCTTGGCATATTGTAATGTATTCGCCCTGATTTTGGTTAGAGACAACGCGCGAGGAGGCCAATTTGAGGGGCAAAGGCGTCACGAGCGAGGAATTTCACCGGTTCGAGGTGAGTAATACTTGTAAATGATATCCTGAGGGTTTGAAATCCCGGATTTGCACATCATAGTGTTGTAATGAGGTGACTTGCACGCCGGATATAAGAGTGGGGTAGAGCACCATTGGGGATTGTGACTTGGTCCGTCCCGGTTGTTGATTTTAATGCATAATTGACTGAAACTACTTGTTATCATTATAATTTGGTTTGATTGCCTTGTTTCAGGCCTTGTGCCGACCTGTAGAATCCTTAGGTGATCCTTATGTGTTTTACCTCACTTGTGTGCATATCACATACTCTCGGTCATGCTTTCTACTATTTAAATAAACAAGAACTGTGTTTTTAATCATGAATATTAAATGGAAAAGGATAAGAGGGCTGAGATCCCGATAGTATGTCATGCCCGATTGGTTATGCATTTATTTGACTGAGATGGGTCGAGGACTCTCAGTTATTATTTACTTTTATTACTCATTGAATTGGAGTACTCACTTTACTCCCTGCACCTAGCGTGCAGTTGCAGGTATTGTTCACCCGAAAGCGGGTTAAAGGCTGATTGAAGTTATTACTACTGTAGTGGGCAAGGTGACCTCCAGCGTTCGCGGCACCGGACTTCATCTTTTGATTCCAGATTTTATTCTGTATATTATTATTGGCCCTGTAGTTGTGTTCAGTCTTCTTTAGATTCTCGTGACTTGTGACACCCCGATCGGGTTGTGTTGGTTTGTGATTTACAGTTTTAATGCAATTAAGTTGTATTTTCTATTCATTATGTTTAATGATTACTAAATAGACAATTTGGGGTTAGTTGGTTGGCTTTGTCTTCACGAGAGGCGCCATCACGACCGCGTTCGGGATTTAGTTTGTGACAAGTTGGTATCAAAGCCTAGGTTACTAGGTCTCACGAGTCATGAGTAGGTTTAGTAGAGTCTCGCGGATCGGTACGTAGACGTCTGTATTTATCCTCGAGAGGCTACAGAACCTTTAGGAAAACTTCACTTTCTTGGAATTCTTATCGTCCGTACTTGATTCAGCTTGAGATATAACTCTTGAAATTCCTTCTACACGTCTGTATGCGCACATGAGCGCTCAGTATTGTATGTGCCTTGATGGCTTGTGATTCCCCGATTGAGGGGGCGAGATGTGATCCCGTGAGTTTGATGTCGGGCTAGTCTGGAGGACTTGAGGCCAGATTTTGTCTATGGCTTGAGCACTGCGGTGCTGATCGTGTTAGCAAGTGTTTTGAACTTATATTTTCAGTATTGTCCTTATTAGCCGGAATGGCGGTTGGATATCCATGTTATGAGTATGTTAGTGCTACGAGATATATCTATGTGATCTGGTAGTGACGAAGAAGTCTGCTGGATAGTAGGTGAACTGTTAAGTGTTCGATGCCTATTGGGATTCGATGTGTAGCCCGAGTTATGGGCACGTGAAGAATGTTTTCATACCTCCTAGTAGGAAAGTAAGTTCATCACATGTGGCGGTACGAGTTCAGACTCAGGAAGACTAATGATTGTGTAACGTATATGATGGTAGAAGGTGTGCTGAAATACTAAACTAAGGCGAAGCAGGTGGGTTATCTCTTGCGGAGTGTTCTTGAGTGGTATGATCCTTATGTGTCCGTTAGAAGATCCCATGTGTAATTGAAGGGTACATGTTGTAATTTGAAAATTTGGGTCGTTTAAGAAACTGGACTCAACTGATGTGGGGATGAATACGAGGCTTGTAGAGGATTTCAGTACCAGATGATCTATGTTTTCATAAACTAGTAGATGATTTGAGTTTAGTCTTACTATAATATAGTGGAATCATTAGAGTAAAAGTATTATGAGTTATTAAATGTGTCATGATAGATGGCTTCGAGCCAGGTTGGGGAGGTTGCTGTTGATTAGCTGATTGTATGGTTATGTGCTATGTTGGTTCCGTTTCAAAGAACACTGGCGAATCAGTTCTGGTTGCAAAAAATGAGCTGAGGATGGCACGAGTGAAGCAAAATTGTGACAAAGGATATATGGTGCCTCGTAGATGTGTAAGAATCAGAGGTTGTCTTAAGTTGTTGTTAGTAAAAGTGCCCGGTGCATGGAGCAGGAAGATGTTTGTTTGTATTGGGATAAGGATCTCAGTTTGTGTTATTGGAGTGCCAATAAGGCACGAGTGACTCTGTTCATTGGGTCAGGTAATTTGTAGTTTGAATAAGATTGAATGACTTTCGAGGATGGTCCAATGTGTTCAAGATTCTACATGTGACAACCAGGTGTCTTAAGGTTGTGTATGTTGTTAGAGATTGTGTTTTCATTATAGAAGATCAAGACTTGTGGTATTTTAGGTTAATTATGGGATTCTATGTATCAGTATCTGGAAAGTAATGGTAACGAATACCGATTCGCAGGATGTTCTTCAAGTAAAGTATTCTGGAATGTGGTATTTCTGGGCACGGTTGAGAAAGCATTCAGTGGCCTATGGGTCTTAGAAAGTATGATCTTATGTTCAAATCTCGTGTGGTAAGCCTGGATTGAGGCATTGTGATGCTATATCGAGGGAGAAATATCAAGTGGATGGTGAATAAAAAGAGAAATTAGATAGATGGAACAGCTTGAAAACAGACTGAATCGGTATGGTAAGAACATGATTAATTCTTTGTATGCGTGCGAGGCTGTGAGCCCTTACAGGTATTGTGCAGTGAAGTTCTTGAGTTCCGACAGTTTGCTTAGCTTGGTTTGGATAGAAGGATTCAGTCCTGGCAATTTAGCTTCTGCAAATGGAATTGGGAGAGAGTTCTTGTTGAGTTTTACCTTGGTTCGGAGATGTATATACTTTCTTGGGGCATGCGAAGCATGGAATATGTGATTATTTTCTTCTAGATAGGATTGACGGAAGGTCTTGGCTAGATGGGTTACAGTTCAGTTCTGAAAAGAAGTTCAAAAAAAAAATCTTAGGCAACGGGTAGCCTCAAGTAACCAAGGAAATGGTACTGCTAATTGGAAGTGATTTGACGAGAGTATATGTCTCGAAAGATGGGTAATGTGATTAGAATGATGATACTTCGGTAGTATTGCGGCACTTTCTTGCCAGATCGACTATTGATATCTGAGTTTGTATGATGGCATAGAGGAATTTTTGAATACCTTTCGTGGAATGCTTGGGTACTTGAGATGTAATATGTATTCATACGGTGGAATTTGGGATCAGGTACTGTGATTCGTGTGCTATATGGAGTTGGAGACTGGGAGTTCTCATGTTCAGGCTATGTAGTGGTTGTGGAGCGTGTGTGTTGGTACCGTTAGCGGCTATTAGGATTTGGAGGCCCGAATGGATCTTTCCTTGATCGATATATTAGATTTTGGATATGATATTGGGGTGTAGACTGGTTGTCTCAGTGTTGGGTTATTCTGGACGATTATGCTATGGGTTATGTCGGAAAATGCCACAGGTTGCGTGGCGAGGTTTAGCGTATCATATTCTAGCAGAGTGGTTGTACTCCAAAGACCAGCGAACAGCTGGGAAGGATTGCTTGCCTTAATTGGGCCTTGTGACGGATGTCAGTATAGAGGTTTCTACCATGGATTCAGTTCCGGTATTGAGGGACTTTTTCGGATGCGTTTCTTATGGCCGGGCATGTCGTCGGGCGAGATTGTGTATTTCGGTATTGATTTGGTGCCGGTCACCGTATCGTACGGCTCCAGCAGGAGTTATAGTAGTGGAAGGAGCAGCTTCAGGCTTCTTGGTAATGAGTTCGTTGGCAGGCCGATGTGGCTACGTATTTAGATTGAGATGGCTTGGTTGGCCCCGATATGTATTGTTGAGGGATAGGTTGAACCTATCGTTATTGAGCCTGCTAGTGATCTGGAGAGATCTAGGAGTTGCTTTTCTGTGTTGTGGGGCATTATGATTCTCGGACTGTGGGCACATATAGTGCGGTACTATCGAGATTTATTGTCTTTGAGTTTTGTAGCTTACAATGCTATTTGTAGATATCATTATGCACTCAGTATGCTTATGACTGATACTCGGTATTTTGTTATAATAAGCAAATTTGGGTCAATGTGTATCTCTCTATGTGAGATATTTATGTGGATCGGGTGGCACGCTGCCACGGGTATATTATATGGATCGGGTTGCACGCCACAACAGTGTGATGTTAAGAATAGTTTTCCATATGCTACTCTGTATGCCTTGCTCCCTGGTTTCTGAGGAAAGTCCGTATTGGGTGTTGCTCGGCGAATGGCGTATCGGTTATGTACTTTCAGGATTGAATGGTGTATATTACTTGCTTCACTATAGGTGTGATGGATTGCTTTGTTTCAGACATCAATCTATGTGTGGCTGTCTATTTTGAGCATGGTGACTTGAGGTGCTTCATGTGTAACAGTGTTTGGATAGGATCGCGCATTGTGGCGAGGCCAAGTGAAGTTATGACCTTTCGAGGAGGATTCATGTACTCTATTTCTATGATCTGAGACGGGGTCTCATCCTTGTGTTGTGATGGTACTGAGAAGTTTGAGTTACGGCTCTTTTGTTCGAGTCATTTGTCATGATTTGAGTATGCTCAGACCGCCCATCATTGGTACGTGTATGCAAGTTGTGGCTTAGGCTTGTGATGAGGTGTCATATCACCAGGGTGGTGTGTTGAATTCGAGGTGATCGTTGGAGTCATGAATGAATGCGAACAGATGTGATTTCAGCTTGTTCGAGGGTTAATATCGAGGTTTGGCCCGAAAATCTGTTGCGGTGTTGGTCAAAATGGAAGTGGCTTCAAGTAAGGTTGATCAGAGGAATGGTTGCGGTTTATCGCGTGTTTTAATTATCGTTGGCAGTTTATGAAAGTGTTCGAATAAGACTTTAGCTAATAAGAGGTTTCTATCGGTAATTGAGTATTGTGGGCAACTGCTGTGAATAGAGACTATCGTTTCGAGTGTTGGATTATGTGGTATGTTGTATGATTTCACCTGAGGTTGCAGGTGTGGGTTACTACAGCTGGTTCAGGTTTATTCTGGGTATGATTTCTGAAGTGCAATGTGGTTTTACAGTTTATGGTCTAGATGGACTGTGAAATTTCAGCTATGTTATATTATCGGACCTACGTGAGTTAGGGTGACGTGGGATCACCCCGGGTATATGCTTGGTAAGGTCATTTAACTGTTGGTTGGCTTCTAGGGCAACTCTGGGTACGCTCGAGGACAAGCGTTTGTTTAAGTTGGGGAGGATGTGACGACACGGCCCATTGTCTCATGTGTTATTTCTCTGTTTCCCCCATTTCATGCTTCTTCATGTTTCGTTATCGGTATGTGATGTGTTAGAATTGATTTTCATAAGAAATAAGACACTTAGTCTCTTTAAGGAAAGCTTAAGTTGGAAAAGTCAACCGGACGTTGACTTATGAGTTAGAAGGATCGAATGTAATTTCCAGTGATTTGGTTAGCTTCGGGAACTGATTTGTGATTTATGAGTGTGATCGGAATTGATTTTGGAGGTCCGGTGTAGAATTAGGCTTGAATTGGCGAAGTTAGTATTTTGGCGAATTCCGGTTGATGGGTGAGATTTTGATCCGAGGGTCGGAATGGGATTTCGAGAGTTGCTATAGTTTCATTGGGTGATTTTGGATATGTGTGCAAAGTTT
The DNA here is from genome assembly GCA_026770625.1 of Nicotiana glauca. NCBI lineage: Eukaryota > Viridiplantae > Streptophyta > Magnoliopsida > Solanales > Solanaceae > Nicotiana > Nicotiana glauca. The sequence continues at coordinate 29,548 of MU714732.1, forward strand.
CAGGTCAATCGGACATCGTTTGATTGAGTTTTTGATCGAATACGTGTTGTAATTTGAAAATTTGGGTCGTTTAAGAAAGTGGACTCAGCTGATGTGGGGATGAATACGAGGCTTGTAGAGGATTTCAGTACCAGATGATCTGTGTTTTCATAAACTGGTAGATGATTTGAGTTTAATCTCACTATAATATTGTGGCATTATTAGAGTAAAAGTATTATGAGTTATTAGATGTGTCATGATAGATGGCTTCGAGCCAAGTTGGGGAGGTTGCTGTTCATTAGCTGATTGTACGGTTATGTGCTATGTTGGTTCCGTTTCGAGGAACACTGGCGAATCAGTTCTGGTTGGAGAATATGAGCCGAGGATGGCACGAGTGAAGCAAAATTGTGACAAAGGATATATGGTGCCTCGTAGATGTGTAAGAATCAGAGGATGTCTTAAGCTATTGTTAATAAAAGTGCCCGGTGCATGGAGCAGGAAGATGTTTGTTTGTATTGGGATAAGGATCTCAGTTTGTGTTATCGGAGTGCCAATAAGGAACGAGTGACTCTGTTCATTGGGTCAGGTAATTTGTAGTTTGAATAAGAGTAAATGACATTCGAGGATGGTCCAATGTGTTCAAGATTCTACATGTGACAACCAGGTGTCTTAAGGTTGTGTATGTTGTTAGAGATTGTGTTTTCATTATAGAAGATCAAGACTTGTGGTATTTTAGGTTAATTATGGGATTCTATGTATCAGTATCTGGAAAGTAATGGTAACGAATACCGATTCGCATGAAGTTCTTCAAGTAAAGTATTCTGGAATGTGGTATTTCTGGGCACAGTTGAGAAAGCATTCAGTGGCCTATGGGTCTTAGACAGTGTGGTCTTATGTTCGAATCTCATGTGGTAAGCCTGGATTGAGGCATTGTGATGCTACATCGAGGGAGAAATATCAAGTGGATGATGAATAAAAAGAGAAATTTGGTAGATGGAACAGCTTGAAAACAGACTGAATCGGTATGGTAAGAACATGATTAATTCTTTGTATGCGTGCGAGGCTGTGAGCCCTTACAGGTATTGTGCAGCGAAGCTCTTGAGTTCCGATAGTTTTCTTAGCTTGGTTTGGATAGCAGGATTCAGTCCTAGTAATTTAGCTTGTGCAAATGGAATTGGGAGAGAGTTCTTGTTGAGTTTTATCGTGGTTCGGAGATGTATATACTTTCTTGGGGCACGCGAAGCATGGAATGTGTGATTATTTTCTTCTAGATACGATTGACGGAAGGTCTTGGCTAGATAGGTTACAATTCAGTTTTGAAAAGAAGTTCAAAAAAAAATTCTTAGGCAACGGGTAGCCTCTAGTAACCAAGGAAATGGTATTGCTAATTGGAAGTGATTTGACGAGAGTATATGTCTCTAAAGAAGGGTAATGTGATTAGAATTATGATACTTTGGTAGTATTGCAGCACTTTCTTGTCAGATCGACTATTGATATCTGAGTTTGTATGATGGCATTGAAGAATTTTTGAATATCTTTCGTGGAATGCTTGGGTACTTGAGATGTAATATGTGTTCATACGGCGAAATTTGGGATCAGGTACAGTGATTCGTGTGCTATATGGAGTTGGAGACTGGGAGTTCTCATGTTCAGGCTATGTAGTGGTTGTGGAGCGTGCGTGTTGGTACCGTTAGCGGCTATTGGGATTTAGAGGCTTGAATGGATCTTTCCTTGATCGATATATTAGATTCTGGATATGATATTGGGGTGTAGACTTGTTGTCTCAGTGTTGGGTTATTCTGGACGATTATGCTATGGGCTAAGTCGGAAAATGCCACAGGTTGCATGGCGAGGTTTATCGAATCATGTTCTAGCAGAGTGGTTGTACTCCAAAGACCAGCGAATGGCTGGGACGGAGTGCTTGCCTTAATTGGGCCTTGTGACGGATGTCAGTATAGAGTTTTCTACCATGGATTCAGTTCCGGTATTGAGGGACTTTTTTGGATGCGTTTCTTGTGGCCGGGCATGTCGTCGGGCGAGATTATGTATTTCGGTATTGATTTGGTGCCGGGCACCGTATTGTACGGCTCCAGCAGGAGTTATAGTAGTGGAAGGAGCAGCTACTATAACTCCAAATTGGGTATTGCTCGGCAAATGGCGTTTCGGTTATGTACTTTTAGGATTGAATGGTGTATATTACTTGCTTCACCATAGGTGTGATGGATTGCTTGGTTTCAGACATCAATCTATGTGTGGCTGTCTATTTTGAGCATGGTGACTTGAGGTGCTTCATGTGTAACAGTGTTTGGATAGGATCGCGCGTTGTGGCGAGGCCAAGTGAAGTTATGACCTTTCGAGGAGGATTCATGTACTCTATTTCTATGATGTGAGACAGGGTCTCATCCTTATGTTGTGATGGTACTGAGGAGTTTGAGTTACGGCTCTTTTGTTCGAGTCATTTGTCATGATTTGAGTATGCTAAGACTGCCCATCATTGGTGCGTGGATTATGCAAATTGTGGCTTAGGCTTGTGATGAGGTGTCATATCACCAGGGTGGTGTGTTGAATTCGAGGTGATCGTTGGAGTCATTAGTGAATACGAACAGATGTGATTTCAGCTTTTTAGAGGGTTACTATCGAGGTTTGGCCCGGAAATCAGTTGTGGTGTTGGTCAAAAGGGAAGTGGCTTCAATTAAGGTTGATCAGAGGAATGGTTGCGTTTTATCACGTGTTTTAATTATCGTTGGCAGTTTATGAAAGTGTTGGAATAAGACTTTAGCTAATGAGAGGTTCCTATCGGTAGTTGAGTATTGTGGGCAACTGCTGTGAATAGAGACTATCGTTTTGAGTGTTGGATTATGTGGTATGTTGTATGATTTCACCTGAGGTTGCAGGTGTGGGTTACTACAACTGGTTCGAGTTTATTCTGGGTATGATTTCTAAAGTGCAATGTGGTTCTACGGTTTATGGTCTAGATAGACTGTGAAATTTCAGCTGTGTTGTATTATCGGACCTATGTGAGTTAGGGTGACGTGGGATCACCCCGGGTATATTCTTGGTAAGGTCATTTAACTATTGGTTGGCTTCTAGGGCAACTCTCGGTATGCTTGAGGACAAGCGTTTGTTTAAGTTGGGGAGGATGTGACGACCTGGCCCGTCGTCTCATGTGTTATTTCTCTGTTTCCCCCATTTCATGCTTCTTCATGTTTCGTTATCGGTATGTAGTGTGTTAGAATTGATTTTGATAAGAAATGACACACTTAGTCTCTTTAAGGAAAGCTTAAGTTGGAAAAGTCAACTGGACGTTGACTTATGAGTTAGAAGGATCGGATGTGATTTCCGGTGATTCGGTTAGCTTCGGGAAGTGATTTGTGACTTGGGAGTGTGATCGGAATTGATTTTGGAGGTCCGGTGTAGAATTAGGCTTGAATTGGCGAAGTTAGTATTTTGGCGAATTCCGGTTGATGGGTGAGATTTTGATCCGAGGGTCGGAATGGGATTCCGAGAGTTGTTGTAGTTTCGTTGGGTGATTTTGGATATGTGTGCCAATTTTCAGGTCATTCGGACATCGTTTGATTGAGTTTTTGATCGAATGCGTGTTTCGGTAGTTTTTGAAAGAACTTAGGCTTGAATCCAATGTGAATTGATGATTTTAGTGTTGTTTAATGTGTTTTGATGAGTGGAACAAGTTCACATGATGTTTTAGGATGCATTGGTATTTTTGGTTGAGGTCCCGGGGGCCTCGGCGTGATTTCGGATGGCTAACGGGATGAAATTCAAATTGAGAAAGAGGCAGATGTTTGCTGGTATCTCGTATGCTCGTTTCTGCGAAAATGGACCGTAGATGCGACGGAATTGTCGCATAAGCGGTTCAATGTTGAGATGGGAAGTTCCGCAGAAGCGGAAGTTGTTTCGCTTAAGCGAGTCCTTAGAAGCGGACCTAAGGTCGCAGAAGCGATGGGCCTGGTGGTGAGGTTCTGCAGAAGCGGAAATTTGAGTCACATAAGTGACCCCTGATGACTTAATCAAATTCCGCTTAAGCGGAAAATGACCGCAGAAGCGGTATCGCGGAAGCAGGTGTGAGGACCGCAGATGTGGAAACCCCTGGAGTCAGAAGGGTTTTATACTCATTTTTGTTCCGCGAAGCTTATGTTATCTCCACCATTTTTGAGCGAGCTTTGAGAGCTTTGAGGCGATTTTGAAGAGGGATTCAATGAGGAATGATCAGAGGTAAGTTCCTTGGCCTAATCACACGAGATTATGTTAGATTTAACATGGAAATTGGTTGAAATTCATAAAAAATGGGTAAAGCTAGGGCTTGAATTTTGATATTTCAAATTTGGGGTTTGATAGGTCATTTGAGCTCGGATTTGGGAGTTCTTGGTATGTATTTACTCGTGGCGAGACAAGGAATCCGGTAATGTGAATTTTGTAATTTTTCGAGAAGCGGGCCTAGGGCTCGGGTTTTGTTAGTTTCGGGATTTTTGCTATATTTCGATTGTTTTCGATTGGGTATTGTTCCCTCGGCATATTTTAATGTATTCGCTCTGATTTTGGTTAGATTCGACGCGCGTGGAGGCCAATTTGAGTGGCAAAGGCATCGCGAGCAAGGAATTTCACCAGTTCGAGGTGAGTAATACTTGTAAATGATATCCTGAGAGTTTGAAACCCCGGATTTGCACATCATAGTGCTGTATTAAGGTGACTTGCATGCCGGATATGGGCGTGGGGTAGAGCGCCGTTGGGGATCGTGACTTTGTCCGTCCCGGTTGTTGATTTTACCGCGTAATTGACTGAAACTACTTGTTATCATTATAATTTGGGCTGATTGTCGTGTTTGGGGCCTTGTGCCGACCTGTAGAATCATTAGGTGATCCTTATGTGTTTTACCTCACTTGTGTGCATATCACATACTCTCAGTCATGCTTTCTACTATTGAAATAAACAAGAATTATGTTTTTAATGATGAATGTTAAATGAAAAAGGATAAGAGGGCTGAGATACCGATAGTATGTCATGCCCGATTGGCTATGCATTTATTTGACTGAGATGGGTCGAGGACCCGATTGTGAGGATGATTTCCTTGTTATGGATCGGGCTGCACGCCGCAGCGATGTTATATTGATATTGAGGCCGAGAGCCTGTTTGAAGCCAAGACATGGCTGATATTGCGCTTGCGCTGTAGGAGCCCCTCCGGAGTCTGTACACACCCCCAGTGAGCGTCGTCAATGTTAAATGGATCGGACTGCATGCCGCAGTGGGTACCGGAATGTACCATCATATGCATTGCATTCATACTTTTGTGCATTATTCGTTGTTTGTGTTATTTCTTGAGATATTTATTTGCTGTTCTGATATTGTCTGATCACTCTTAAAGAGGATAAATTTGAGACAGTGGTAGCAGTGACACTGTATGCTGTAAACGGGCCAGGTAACAATGGTTGACCAGGAATAAGAATATTGCATGTAAGGCGAGTTTATGAGCTCAATTATGCATACTTGTTTGTGCCCGAGGGGGTGACTTTTGTGCTGACTTGCACTACCTGTTCCACATTTAATTGCTTAACTTTTGGGAAAACAATATTTCCCAAAGAGGTTTTGAACTAAGTCAAGATATTTTCTAAAGGATTTTCACTTTTTCCCTGTTTTCTCAGTGGTTACAGTGTACCATATAGCATGTTGATTTGCTTTACGTGGTTTATTGCTGCTAAGTTATTATTTACTTTTATTACTCACTGAGTTGGAGTACTCACTTTACTCCCTGCACCTCGCGTGCAGTTGCAGGTATTGTTCACCCGGAAGCGGGTTAAAGGCTGATTGAAGGTATTACTACTGTAGTGGGCAAGGTGACCGCCAGCGTTCGCGGCACCAGACTTCATCTTTTGATTCCAGATTTTATTCTGTATATTATTATTGGCCCAGTAGTTGTGTTAAGTCTTCTTTAGATGCTCGTGACTTGTGACACCCCGGTCGTATTGTGTTGGGTTGTGATTTACAATTTTAATGCCATTAAGTTGTATTTTCTATTCATTATATTTAATGATTGTTAAAGAGACGATTTGGGGTTAGTTGGCTGGCCTTGTCTTCACGAGAGGCGCCATCACGACCGGGTTCGCGATTTGGGTCGTGACATTCATGTTGCACTTTGAGTATAAAAGAAACAAACTCCATGCTTTTGTAACAAGAAGTAACCTCAGATTTGGATGGCACAACTTAGAAACAACAATGTTATAATGTGAATCTTGTGCCAAAAGCAATTCTCCTATTCACTTATGTTAAATATATCGATAGTTTCCCATAATCCAAGGACAGTTTTATACTGTTAGCTTTAGCAGGAGTTATCTTATCATATTCAAACAGTAGGAAATGCAGTTACCCAAGGGAAACATATTTTTGTAAGGATACTCTAAACCACGCCAAACTCAACTCATAAGTCATGATTCTGATAACATTAAACTTCCTACACCATATGCCTCAAGAAACTATGCATATCTGGGAACGAAACAACAATGTCTGATCATAGAAAACAAAAGTGCATGACTATTTCACCATAGTACCACAGTTTTACTGCCGGCACTCGAAAAATTAGCCCAGAAAATCAAATTAAATTTGCAATCTAAAAAATAAAGTTTAGTTCCTCTTCAGCAAACACAACAAGATTTTTACTTGAAATATGGACACCCTATGACAATAGGCAAAAATAAGAATTTCAGAAGAATAAGGGGCCATCTACAGAAAGTCACAAATTCAGCTCAGAAAATAGGCCAATCTCAAGAAAAGAATAAACTGACTTGCTCATTTCATCGAAGCACAAAAATTTACATTCCAGCACTTGAAGTGCACTACTCATAATCTCAAAGAAAGCAATCACTGCACAGAATCATCTAATAATAGGGGAAAAAAGGAGAAAGAGTGAACCTGAAATTAGATCTTTCAATTAACGAAACTTCAGTGATTACAACAGTTTAAGCCGACTCGAACAAAGCCACGATTCAAAACATGAAACGAACAGCAGCAAGAAATAGGAATCGATGAACTTGAACCTAATCAACACTGAAATTTCGAACCCCAAGCTCAAACCCATTTTAAACTTTAAATCAAGCTTCCTTTTGAGAATCAGAAATCAAGGGAAAGAATAAATTCTAAATAAAATCTGTTTTAGTGATTTATTTTTTTGAAATTTGCTCTTGAAATAAAGTAAACTCGAATGAAAATGAACTCAGAAAATGTAAAAAATTAATAAAAGTTCTATAAAAATTGCTAAAATGGCAAATAATTAAGAAAAAATTTATTTTCTTGGAATTTTATAGGTGTAGTTTTTATAGGGCAAAAATCGCATGCTCATAGCGACAATCACAAAAGCAAACTACTAATCGCGAATGCATTCCGTATCCTAGCCACCCAGTCATTGAAAATGCAACGCACCATTTGCGTTTGCAAAGTCCTTCCGGCTTGCAAATGCGTACAATGCTTCGCAAAGGCGAAGCTATCACCCAGTGTGTCTATATCGCAAATGCAATACCTACGAAAATGTGGCCACCCGCATGTCCGCAAATGTGACCCATTCTTCGCATTTGGGAATCCTTCAGTCCCAGCCCAATTATGCATGCACGAGCCTCATCATGTCGCAAATGCATGGCTCACACTTGCTATCAGGTCTTTCCAAATGTGAGACCTACAACCTGAACACACCAGCTGCTACTTCTGTTATCCAAAATATCGTATAATGCATCCGACACCCACATGACGGCCCCAGGCTCCAATCCGAACATTGACACAAATGCAATAACATCTTACAAATTTGCTTGCTAGCTCAAATTATCAAAATGACCTCAAATATCAAGAATTAAAACTTCAACTTTGAAACACATTTTTCCAATTTTTCACATAATGCGCCGAAACGCGCTCGGGGTCACCTGGGACCCCAACCAAACATGAGTACAAGTCTAAAAGTATCATACGAATCTAACAAAATAGTCAAAACACCGGTCCGAGGTTGTTTGCCAAAAATATTGACCGTTGTCAACTTTAGCCTCATTTTGAGTCAAAAGTCACATTTTAAAAAACAATTCACATAATAGCTTTTCGAAAAATAAAACGGACCACACACGCAAGTTATATAAAAACAAATAAGACAACGAACGGTGTCAGAACATATAAATAAAGGCTAATACTCAAAATGATCAATCGGGTGGTCAAAGAATCTCAATTCTCCTTTTGTAATCGCAAAATTTAGTGTAATTAGACTACACATCAATTTTTGTTTATGTAATTAAACCAAACATCTCATAGTGAATCAGTTCAACTAACACGATATTTTCTGAACGAGTTATAGTTAATAATCACAACAATTTGCAATAATTTTTATTTTTATTTTGAACTTGTAATTTAAAAAGTGTACAGGTTCACCGCAAGAATCCAAAGGTTGATCCCGTCAAATAAACTTTTTAGACCCACTTCTTTGTGCACTCATTCTCATGAAATTTAATTCTTCCTCTAATGACACTAGTAATTACATTAATATACAATACAAGCGTGAACCATTTATATTTTTTTATTTGACTAATTTTTTCTAAAATTATGTAGTACATGATTTTATAAAATTATAAATTATTATTATTATATAATTATAAGTAAATAATTATATATGAAAGAATAAACAATGTGCATATTCTATTAATGATCAATGTAAATCATCGTATGTGACTTCTTTTTCATATTGAATATTCATCTACCTTGCTATCACCATGGTGTTTGACAATCATGCATTGTTCAGGAAGAAGTATAAAATTGTCTTTTAATGGTTGCTCCTTGTTACCAACACAAAATAAGACGTTAAATTTGGAATATTAGAAGAATTATGGGAAATCAAGAATCTAATTCAAATTTTTATTATTATGCCAACACAAGTTGTTAACTTGTTATATAAATAAAATACAAACATTGATATTTTGATTGAAACACACGAGCAATAACACTTTTGCAGTAAAAATAAATTTATAGCACAGATATGTCATTCTCATTCACAAACATGAAGCTTTAAGCAATAGATAAACAAATTAACAACTTTTTTTTCCATAAAATAGAAAAAGACTTTTTAATGCTTCTCATTTCCCTTACTAATTAACTCTCTCTATGCTATCTCCACTCCCATGACAATAGGATTGAACTTGTACCAATTTGTGAGTTTTATTGTAAGAAATTAACGATATATATGGCTTCACGTGCTAGTATAATACCAGCAGATCTTTATTGAATGCACAAGTCCTAATTGAATATCTCATCGTCAATCTTAAATGATAATCATTCATCAAAATTATTGTTGTATCATGCGAAAGTCCATACGAGTGAAGAGTCTATTGTTTACTTGATTGCAAAATTGTATTAGCCCTTCCGATTCCATAAAGGCCGAGAGTGGGCACCTTTTCTAGACTTTGCACAATAGTTTTTTGGCAAGGGAAAGCGTGTGTGACTCTTCACTACTGTCGTAGATTAATAAACATTACTACTCCATGTGCACAACAATCTTTCTGATAAAAGAAAAATACTTGCGCTAAAGCATTGTCCGCGTACAAATCCATATCGAAGAAGATTAGAATTCGAGATTTTTAATCGAGTTTCTCTCCAGTTCAAAAATTCTGATGAGAAAATCAAACAATTCATCGTCACATGGGCATTTCAATTAACTTCTTCCAAAAGAAACATCTAATTTGAAACTCGTTCCACCCATCAGAAACACGACTTAAACAAGCAGGTATTGAAAGATGATGAGAATACGATATTTGATTATGCTAAATAAAATGCAATAAATCAATTGTAACTATCTAAAATTTTGGTCCCTTTTTGTTCATTTAACAAATAGGAATGCCTTCGAAAGGGAAACAAGGATATATGCATACTTATATCAATCAAATAACTGAACAAGGGAACTAATGGGAGCGAGAAGAAGGGAGTGCACAATAAATTTGTTCATGAATAGTTGTGACTTTTAACAATGAGGATGACCCGTTGGCTTGGGCTATTTTTTAGGCTTAAGGTTTCTTTTTTATTTGATTAGGCATTTAAACTATTTAAAAGGACATTTTGATAATTGGACTTTTAGCTTTTGATCTTCCCAAATCCCAATTTTATAATAATATAGATTAGGGCACGCATACACTGTGTTTTTACCTATAAAATTACAAGATCTATATATAAAGCTAGATGGATCACGGTTCGTAAATCTTATTTCCACATTTGCATTTCCATGCAAGAAGATAGTAAGTATCATTTTCAGAAGAAGCAGACCCATCAGCAGAAACACTATGTTTTCTTTGGTGAGTGGGTGTAGTTAGGGTAGCCATGCAAGGGCTGCAGTTCAAGCATTTGTCAACAGTACACCTTGGTGGCCTTGATCCTACCTTCAGTCCTCTTGATTCCTTTCCCCAGTTTTTAAGCTCAACACCGTCTGGCAATATATAAAGAAGTAAACTTTTAAATATACTAGTTATACTATAAGTAAGATTAAAAAAAAAAAAATTCAACTCAATTCTGAATGTAGAAAGAAACTCAAGGCACTGTTTTAGCATTAAGTTAATGTTGTAGTTTTAACCTATCTTGTCGACGCTTTCTTCACTTTGTAATGAAGGGATATTCTTCTCTTTCTTGTTCATAGCGTGTTTGATTGGTTACAAAGTTTGAGAAAAAAAGATTTTTTTTATACATAACGACAACAACAACCCAGTATAATCCCACTTAGTGGGGTCTGGGGAGGGTAGTGTGTACGCAGATCTTACCTCTACCCTTGAGTAAAGAAGGGGTTTCTAAATAGACCCTCGACATCCTTCTCTCCGAGAACTTTCCACCTTGCTCTGTGAGAGACTCGAACTCACAACCTCTTGGTTGAAAGTGGAGATTGTTTACCATCATAGCAATACTAAAAATACTCTCAAAACTTATGGTATTAAATTATATGATATAACATTTCAATCTCTATAAAAGCCCCGTCAAAGGTATATATTAGAGGTTAAATGTAAAATTTAAATCAAAAGAATCTAAAAATAAAGCATACCATATAAAATAAAGCAAACTGGTTATATTAGAGTAGCTACCTTTTCCTTGTTGATATAGTATTACATAAAATTAAATACTTGGTGACAAGGCAACAAAAAGTTAACAAAAGTTAGAGAAAATAAAAAAGCTAAAACAAGTCGCTGTGTTAAAATAGAATGACAAGGCACAAAAAGGAGGGACTATATTTCTTCGGAGCTCTTCTTGCCGGTATTCTATTTTCTGAATTTATTTAATGAGATGGCCGAAGGACTACATTTAATTGGCCATTCTTACACTTAATTAATACTGACCTGTAATTGGAACAAGACATAAAAAGGCAATGATCAAGACTCCACCAGAAATTACTACAGCTTTCAGCTCTTGACTTGAATATTTAGTGCATGAAGCCATGAATAGCAAAGCTTTTATTTTCTAAATTCAAAGAGGCTCATAAATATGTCCTACTGTATGTATCTTCTGCAGCCCTATATGAATGTCCAGAGAGTCTCCAAATAATATGAAGAAGAAACTCACTCATCAAATTTAAGCAACGTATGAGAGGGGGCCGGGCATAGGGGCTGTTTGGTGGCCCTGCATAACAGTGGTTCAAAAATTAAATGCTCTCTTTCTTCAATTCTCTCTCTTAAGAGCCGTAGAAAAATTATTACTCCATCTATTTCAAAAAGAATGAACATTTTATTATTTAGGGAGTCAAACGAGATTTTATTTGATCATATTTTTGCAAATAGTTTTGAATAGTTAGCTATTGTAATTTATAGTATTTTTTATGCAATTTCTTTATATGTAAATTTTATTTCAAAACATATAAAGAATCTTTGTCAGAAACACATACCCAAAATTAGTCAATTTGACGCTTTGAACTCCCAAAAGATTTAAACAAATTGAAATGGTGCGAGCACTAAGGATGAGATACGATGACGTTTAAATAGGCACTAAAAAGAAAGAAATAATTTCATTATATATCAAAACTACCCTTAGAATTTGTGATCTTACAAATTTCTTGATATTTTCGTCGTTATAAAAGCATATTATTAGGCATCAAATAAATTATTTGAAGTTAAATATCAATTCTTAAATACAAAGATATTATCTTTGAACAAATTTAAAAAGAAAGTGGGTCGTAACAGAGAATACATTATTAAGGGTTGACCATGACAGTCAACTTAACACTATTATTTTGGCCACAGTCCCCCTTGCTTTTTTCCTCACATTAATTTTTTCTTCACGGTAGGAGAATGTACGCTGTACGCATAGCCTTGGATTGAAGAGTACAATTTATCACGACCAGTCTAATGCTTGTTGATTATACGACTACATTTATGATTGAAAGAAGTCAATCGTAAAACCATTTTTCTGTATGTCGCAACTCGCAAACACTACCCTTCCATTTAATATATGAAGAGAGAACAATTTAAAAGAACAAAAACAAAAAAGAGAACAGCTACAACATCATATAATTTTTAGTAGATTACAAACATCACGGTGTATAGGATAAAATCGGTTCGTATTAAATGCTTGAATGAAAAAGTAATACGTGGAGCCAGGGGGCGGATGGAAGATGTAGCGAGTAAAAACTAAGACAGAGGACAACAACTTAGGTTGGCACCGGATAGACCCAAAGGGAACATTATCAACGAGAGCCGGATGACATTCAATGAAGAATATTCCTTAGTATTAAGTATGCAGCCGTTACAGAGAATTTTGGCATTCATGACCTGCCGTTACATATTCATCAATGGCCCCCATTATTGTCATTTACGAGGGGCTTGATTCTAGGACATTGTTCCCTACGTAGAGCTTTAAATAATGGCTTCAACCACCATTGTAAGACACGAAATTTCTAACAAACTTATGTTGCATACTATTTTCAAGCAAAAGAATTTTATTTTCTACTAACGTTATTCTTATCGCTTCCTTCGGAAGTCTTGCTCCCGAAATTAAGCTATCTGCTATTTACATCGATTTCAATACTAAGTTTTGCATTTTATTTGATGCATTTATCGTTTTTGGGATCAAATCGATTCTTTTATCTATAAACTACAGTATAAATTCAAATGTACTATATTATGGGTAAAAAGTTTGGCGTCCGCCGTGGGGCTTAGACAATTGTGTAATTGAATAGATCATTTCACCTATTGCTAACGTGTTTGATTCTTTGTTTCATAGCATAGAAAAAAGGCAGTTAATGATATCAATATCACACACAACGTTGCGGCACAAGAGAATCTGCCTCATCATGTGTATTTGATAAGTGACACTCACAACAAGGAGGAGTAGCAACTCCGAACCATGGATGGCTTTATCCCCAACATGTGCGGGAGAAAACTCCTGATGAAGATGAGGACGAGCACATTGTGGAAACAATAAGGATCTTGAGGAAACAACAAAATGACATCATATGCCATCTCTCAAGGCAAGACCATACCATGATGGAGCTGAAGCAGGCATTGTCAGGTGAATCTAACAATGCGAATGGAAGAAGCCATGCTCATCCCAGTGCTCCCGCAAATCAAACAGCTCAAAGGGTTGATAACAACACCCCAAGGGAGAAGTAGGCTTCAAAGGATTCGGAGGGATTAGAAATAGATCAGATAAGAAGAACGACAATGATACCTTCCAAACCAAACTCGTGAGATTCATAACAGAAATGAATGAGCAGATGGATCAGAATGCAAAAGAGTTCAACACCCGAATAGACAAAATTTTGGGCGCACCACCAGTATTGAAGGGGCCAGACTCGAAGAAGTACACACAATTGTCGTTCTAACCGAGCGCAACACTATAATTGATTCTGATGCAGTTTAAAATGCTGGACATGACAAAGTATGATGGAACTTCGGACCCTCAGGAGCACATCACAACTTATACAACGGCAGTGAAAGGAAACAAATTGGCTCAACATCAAATTGAGTCCGTCCTGTTGAAGAAATTCGGAGAAACCCTCACGGGGGGGACGAGGGAAGGGGGGCTTGATGGTATTCACTCCTACCCGAGCAGTTGATTAATTCCCTTAAAATGCTCATAGATTCTTCCATCAAGGTCCGTGGTGGGGCTAGGAAGATCCAGGCCCGGAAGGTGAACATATTGAGAATTTTACAAGGAAATTCTGAATTAATGTGAGAGTTCATGATTAAGTTCCAGAAAGAAAGGATGTTATTACCATCTATGCCAGATGAATGGGCAGCTAAGGCTGATGGGTTGAACCCAAGTAGCTCCGACGCTTCATGGAAGCTGAAATAAAGCTTTCTCGAGTTCCAAGAAACCATATGGGCGGATTTCCGTAACTTCTATGCATCAAAGACAAGGATAGAAAATGACCATCTAGAGTTCCCGACACCAACTAAAGGTTGGGATCGATAACATAATAGGGATAAATCAAAAGGAGACTTTGATGCAGATCAGGGTCTTATTAGGGTCATTTCTTGTCCTACGAGTGGGCCAAAGGATGCAACACTAAGGGATTCTGGTATGTGGATAGCTTCACCCCCAATAGATGGGTTGAACGCAATTTGAACAGCATGTGATTGCCGGATAAATAGGTATCGAGTTCCTAGGATTCAACTTATTGCATGCTCTCCGAATATAATTTCAATATCACCGTGATGGATATGGTATCGATGATGAGGAATATCAATGAATCACGATCCCCGAGGCTGATAAGATCTAATCCAAGCTAGAGGAATCCTAATTTATGGTGCGAATATTATAGAACTAGTAGCCACCGAATTGGGGACAATCGATATTTGCGTGAGGAGGTGGCAACACTGTTAAAGAAAGACCATCTCAAGGAATTCTTAAGAAACCAGGCTAAGAGTAATTATGCCCGCAGCCTAGACAACGCAGAGCCCTATAAGATAGGGGAAGACCCTCTTCGAGTAACTATCAACACAATTTTTAGGGGGAACGAGATCAACGGTGTAACCTTCTCGGCAGCGAAAAAGTCAAAGGTGTTGGTTACTCATAGCAAGAGACTCCGCGAAGTCACTGAAGACGACATCACCTTCACAGAAGAAGACGTCGATGGAATCCTTCTGCCACACGGATGCCCAGGTAATTTGTCTTAAATTTCTAGATTTTAAAATAAAATGTATTTTTGGTGGACCTAGGAAGTTCAGCAAACATCATTCCATGGAGACTGTAGGAATAAGCCAAGCTAACCGAAAGTATAACTCCAGTAGCAAAACTCCTTGCTAGTTTCAACTTAGCAAGTGTAATGACCAGGGAGGAGATCTTACTGCCCACAAATGCGGGATGGGTCATACTTGCTGCCTTATTTGAAGTGGTGGACAGCAACATGGGCTACGACATAATATTCTGTAGACCATGGCTACATGAGATGAAAGTCGTGTTATTAATATACCACCAAATGCTGAAATTACCGATCTAAGAGGGCATCAAACAAAACAAATATGAGCGGATCAACCGGTAACAAGGGAAACGAACGTGGTATCGGTTACCATTAGTAAAGGGAAGGAACTTAACGCACAACAATTACAGGAACCAACGCTTGCTTCAAGCCAAGTGAAGACGATAGAGGGGAAAAGTCATCGGAACCCTACCAGGTAGCAAGATATTTTTAGGTACTAAAAGAGACAGAAGAGACCAAATCCATAAGCAAAATAACTTGAACAAGTGGCCTTGTTCAAATAATTCATGGAGAGAGAATTCCACATTGGGACAGGCCTCAACCCCGAGCTCAAGTAAGGATTTATTGATTTTCTTAAATTTAACATTGATTGTTTCTCATGGTCGCACGCGAATATAACAGGTATCCTAGTAGAGGTGGTTGTGCACAAGCTAAGCTTGGATCATAGTATCCCACTAGTAAGGCAGAGAAAGCACCTGATAACCGAGGTCAAAAATAGGTTTTTCAAAGAGAAGGTAACTCGACTACTTGACATCGGTTTGATCTAGGAGGTGACCATTTAATACATTTTGAGGAAACATTCGACACCCTAGGGAAGCACAACATGAAGCTCAACCCCTAGAAATGTGCATTCAGAGTTAGCTCTGATAAATTCTTGGATTTTATGGTATCGCAAAGAGGGGTCGAAGTCAATACTAATAAGATCAAATCCATCGAGGACATCCCGGACAAGCTGACGAGCGTAAAATAAGTCCAAAGGCTAACCAAAAGATTGTCCACTCTGAGTAGGTTCATTTTCCGATCTGTAGAAAATGTCATCACTTCTTCTCACTTCTAAAGAAGAAGAACAACTTCAAAAGGACTCCTAAATGCCAACAGGTTCTAAAATACATGAAACGATATCTATCAATCACTTCGTTACTATCAAAACTGGAGGAAGGCAAATAGTTGGTAATATATGTAGCGGTTGTCGAGCCCCTTTTTTTTCTCGCGGAATTGGGCTTGAGATATTTTGGTATGGGACAACTCTTTCCTTTTGGGAAAGGGGTTTGCATTTTTGAAGAGTCACCACCTAACAATTTAATGTACGTTAGGGAACCTATAAGGTTCATCTATAACTACGTTTGGTAACCAGAGATAGGGTAAGTGCTTGAAATTATCCTAAGGGGAAGGTGTTAGGAACCCCTTAAGATCCACTCGTGTGGTCCCGACCAAACAGTTTTTGTGAATTTGTATAATTAGCAAACAAACAAGTATGGCTCAAATAGTAGGGGATTTAAGTTTAAATACCCAAGTGTTTTAGAAAAACAATTAGTGAAAAAGCGAGATTTTGAAAAGAATTACAATCTAAGCATACTCGTAAATGAAAGAGGGGTGTCCTAGGTTTATTTATAATATGGATCACATCAATGCAATACCTGGTAGGACACTCCTCAGAGAGGGGCTACACGTGGTATTAATGCACCGGTCATCATATCCATATCTACCATTTCCCAACCCGGTTAAGGTAATTAAAGCGAAGGTTGGTCTCGACCCTTATTGCATGCTGTTACCCATCCCATCCTATCGGTCCTGGAGGAATTTAGGACTCATATTCTATAAAAGGGGGTTCTAGGCAGACCCTCAGATTTAAAGGCAAAATATTAGGCGAAAAATAAGAACACATAGGACTGCACTTAAGGGGTGAAACACAGAAATTAGATAGAAGGCTCAGATATACCTCCACAAGAATGCACATATACAACGCGACTCATACATAGTTAAGGTCTAAATTCAGATCCTAACAAGGTATTTAAGTTATAATAACAGCCAGATTTATTACATGACTCAGAAAAGAAGTCCAAATCAGGCTTGCCTACTGGTTTTAACACGGTGATAGTTAAACGCTAATCACAAAGACGATTTTGGGTTTATTAAAGTTGATTGCCTAAGGCTTGCCTAGGCACGGAATACAGTTGACTACATTTTATATGGTGAAACATAGTAGTTTTTTGAAGCGGACTCTTGAATCCTTATATGCATGATATCTAATGACAAATCAAGGCAGTTATTGAAAGAACTTGTTTTAGAGAAAATAAACCATTAATTAAACCAGTTTCGAAATGAACTAAAAACGTGGATTAGGTTGATTTATTTAGCTAAACTAATTGAGATATATAGGTAGAATTTCTAGAGTTATTCCCTATAGGCATGACATCTAGTTGTTTAACGCTGATTTCAGAAACTTTACAGGCATGATGACCAATGAAAGAAGACATGTAACCATGGTCTATCGAATAGATGAATTATAAAAACAATAATTTTAGAAATAATTATTGTGGATTTTATGGATAAAAAGGGGGAAAATAAATCAATTTAAAACCTTAAAATTATGGAAAAAAATAATAAAAACCTTAGACATGCTTATATATGTATATATATGCTATTTGGAAGGTATTTTGTATATTTAAAAATATATAAAAAAAATTGGGTATCAACAACAGTCTCGGAGGTAGAGATAAGTGCTGCTCTAGTCCCGGAGGATGAAGGTATGTAATATCGTATCTATTATGCTAGCAAAATTATGGAAGGGGCGGAAACTCGTTATCCGCACCTTGAAAAGTTGGCCTTAGCTCTCGTAGTTGCCTCTCAAAAGTTTAGGCCTTATTTTTAATGCCACCATATAGCCATGGTTACAACCTTTCCCCTACAAACATCCTTCACAAACTTGAGTTGTCAGGTAGGCTGGCCAAGTGGGAAGTTGAAATCAGTAAATTTGATATTGAGTATAAACCTAGGACTGCAATCAAATCACAAGTTTTAGCTGACTTTGTGTCTGATTTCAGTCCCGGGCTACTGCCTTTTTCCACAAAAGTAGCAGCGATGGTCTCAAAATGACATCAGAAGCTTGGACCCTGTTCACATATAGAGCTTCCAACATGAAAGGGTTCGAGCTGAGGTAGTCTTAATGACGCCCTCGAGAGAGATTCTAAGGTAGGACATAAAAACTTTTTGCTTGACTAATAATGAAGCCGAGTATGAGGCTTTGATTGCAGGACTTGAATTAGCCCGGGGGCTAGACTTCGAGGTTATTGGAATCAAATGTGATTCCCAACTAATGGAAAATGAGGTATATAGAATCTTCGACACCATAAAGGAGCGCATGCAGCATTATGTGGTTAAACTTCAATCTTTTCTCGCAAGGTTAAGTGAATGGTTGATCACCTATATCTCTAGAGCATAAAATGCATAAGCAGATGCATTGGCCAATTTGGGATTGTCCACGGAAATGAAGGGATAATATATAGGTACCACCACTCAGCTCATATATTCAATACTGGATGTGGACAGTTATTATGAAGTAAATACAACCAGCTTAGTTTGGGACCGAGGGAATGAGATCATTGATTACCTTGAGCACGACAAGCTACCCAAAGACCCGAATGCATCCCGGGCATTCCGCGCCAAAGCGACTCGTTACAGCTTCTGGGAGGGTAGTTATACATAAGGTCATTCCAAGTCTCGTTGTCCTACTGTTTTGGAGCCTCGGAGTAAAACTATGTTATCAGAGCTATTCATGAAGGAATTTGCAGGAATCATTTCGGTGTAGATTCATTGGTACTAAAATTAGTCAGATCACGATACTATTGGCCTCGGATGGAACAAGACGCTAAGGCATTCATTCAGAAATGTGACAAGTACCAACATCATGCGTCATTGGTACACCAACTGGTAGAGCTACTGTATTTGGTAATATCTCGTGGGCATTCATGAAATGAGAGATAGATATAGTCGGGTCGCTCCCACCGGCTCTCAGGAAGGTAACATTCCTTTTGATTTCAACTGATTATTTTACTAAATGGGTTAAAATAGGTCCTTACCAAAATATCAATAAGCGCGAAGTCATTGATTTCTTATGGGAAAACATAATTTTCGGGTTTAGAATATCGAAAGAGATTTCATGAAACAACGGGCCACAGTTAATAAGATCCAAGGTCATGAAATTTCTTGAAGACCTGAAAATAAAAAGAATCACATCTTCATCATACATCTAAGCACAAAAGGACTAAGGAAATCAACCAATAAGGTGATTATTCAAAACCTCAAAAGAGGTTGGAAGCAGCCAAATGCAGGTTGCCCGAAAAGTCACTGGGGGTGCTACGGGCATAGCGAACGACGACCAAGTTGAGCATGAGAGACACACCTTTCTCTCTCGTATATAACGTAGAAGCTCTGATCCTGGTGGAAGTAGGAGAAACGACCTTGTGATACTTCTGGGAGGACGAAGAAACAAACAATGAAGCATTGCTGGTCAAATTGGAGCTGCTTGACGAACGCAGAGACTAAGCACTCATAAGGATGGTGGCCCAGAAACTAATAATGAAAAGGTACTATAGCCGGAGGGCCAATATCCGTCATGTCAAAGTGGAGACTTGATTGTGAAAAGTAACTTAAAACACTTGGGAACTCAATTCAGGAAAGCTGGGTTGGACGTTGGAAGGCCCATACCTGGTTTTAGCTATCATCAAGAAATGATCATATGAATTAGAAAACCAAGACAGAGTCAAATTTCCAAGCAACTGGAATGTGACTCACCTCAAATGCTATTATTGATGATGAGCATAGCGTGTACTGAAAGTATGTGCTCCACTCTTTTTCCCTACATCTAGTTCTTGCGTCAATTGGGTTTTGCTTGCAAGGTTTTTAATGAGGCAGTAATAAAACGCATTGTATGAATAAAACATCATCAGCAGATATAATTCCTTTAAACAACAAGGCATTGAAACAAAAAACCACTAGGGGACAGTTAAATTGTCTTTGGCTCTGTAGGAAATTCCTAGTGGGAATCAAAACTTTCCACCGGACCAAAAGCTATTCAACCGTTCATAGGTGGTTTTCCCTACAAGCTACTAGGGGTTGGTTAGATAATCTTTTGCTCGATAGCAATGTTCCTAACTAGAAATGATGCTTTCTATCGAACCAAAGATTATCCAACCATTCACTAATGGAATCCTCAAAGGAGAAAGACTTCTAGTGTTCCAATTAACATTATTTGCATTCAAACACCCGGGAGAATAATATGAGAATATGACAACCTGATTGACACAAAAACTTGGACTACAAAATCCGAGAATAAAATATGCCTCATTGGGACCGAGGACTTCACAGCTAGCCCTCTAGAAACAAATTGTATAAAATAGCCAAATGTATTGGCAATTTCTTTTCTTCATCATCCAACTGCTTATGTACTTTTGAAGAAAGAAGGAACAAAATGAAGTTCTTTTATTTTTTTTATCTTGTTTCTTTTCCAAACGATGAGTTGATTTTAGCATTTGAAAGTTAACTAAGTACTTCAAATGCTAGTGCCGGAATGAACATTAGACATCCTCTTCAAGAGTACCGTAAATATAAGAGCGCCTCTCTTATGAAAACAAAACGCTATTGGGGGAAAATACACCTAAAGCCTTGCCTAATCTGACGCAAAAAGAATAAACTTTGTGTTGGTCCAAGTAAAGGTGAGTTTTGGAGACTGACAAAGGAACTCAGACATAGACCGGGTATATCCTAGTAAAGCACAAATATGGTCAACTCAAGCATGTGAGATGCACGTGAAGGAGATAAACATCACTTACCATAAGTGATATCACCTGATCCGGAGCGAAATGGTTGCATATTAGATGAGGAGAAAGACTCCTTACTCAAAGGGAATACTGCTTAAGAGGTGGATAGAGTTAGAGGATGAGACCAACTAGAAATCTTCCACCAAGGAAGAGTAGCATCAATATTCTAGTCAATCTCTATTTAGTAACTCCATAAATATCAGTGTTGTTCTCTTTTATAGGTAACACACGTAAGCAGAAGTTAAATGTGAATTGAGAGCAAAATAGTAAGGGGATTTTGCAAGCAATTTGTGTTTGATTCAAGCCTGCAAACCTAAAGCTACTTGAACCAGATAGAAGAACTAGTTCCATGTATCTGTCTTTTATTCTAGTTCAACTGTAGTAGGTTTTTTCATATTGTACCTTTTAGATTTATCTAGAAGGAATTATATTAGGTACTTAGAGTTTTCAAGTTAGATTTAACTTGAAGTTGTCGCAATAGTTAAGGTTGTGTGCTACAACGGGATTAGAGTTAATCCTAGGTTTACAAAAGAGTTTTGTAAATGAAGTTTTTGGCTCAGTGATTTTAGTGGAGAGTTTGGGAAAATCCTACTAGAGGGTAGGTCGTGATTTTTCACCTTTTGAGCCAGGTGTTTTTCACGTTAAATCTTTGTGTTCTTTCATTGCTATATTTATTATTCCACAATAATAGTAGTTGGAACTCATGGAAGAACCAGGTCCTTCTATAATCAGGTTAAGCAAAAAATTAGGCACCATATAAATCACCCCCTCTTGTGTGGTATTGAAGAATTGAACATCAATTTGTATCAGAGTAGGATATCCTTGAAGAGGTTAACACCTTAGGAATAGATCAAGATGAGTGCACCACCCAAAAACTAGGAAGGACAATCCACTGCTAGGCCTCCATCCTTTAATGACCATTACTACTCATGGTGGAAAAGCAGGATGGGAGATCATATCATCGGAGAGGACTATAAACTATGGGCCATTGTTACTGATGGTCCCCTAGCCACCATGAAGAAGAATGCTGAAGGAGTGGATGTGCCAAAGACTAGAGCTGACTGCACTGGTGAGGACTTAAAGAAGTGGGAAAAGAATACTAAGGACAAGAAATAGCTTGTGTGAGGACTTGGTCCAGACGAGTACAGCAGAATTCAAAGTTGCACCACTGCTAAGAAAATTTGGGACACTTTACAAGTGGCTCATGAAGGAACTTCTCAAGTGAAGAGATCAAGAGGAACACTACCGCATTCTCAGTATGAGAACTTTAACATAAAATAAGGAGAAACCATCCAAGATATATATACAAGGGTTCTGCCAGTTACTTAGGAAAGCAAAATCACTGCTATTCAGTAATCAAAGAACATGGCCACTCTCAAGTAGGACGAGTTAATTGAAAATCTCACTGCCTATGAACTGAGAAGGCAGACCATAAAAATGTATGCTCCAAAGAAAGAAAGAAGCGCGGCTCTCCGAATTTCTGAAGGCATAAATCTAGAGAAAGATGAAATGGCGATGATCATGAGGGACTTCAAGAAGTATCTAATGAGAGGAAAGGATTCTTCAAGAGGTGCGAATTACAACAAACCAAGGGTCCCTAAAAAACAGACGAGTTAGAGATGTTACAAATATGGTAAGACTGACCACATGATCAAAAATTGTCCTCAATGAGAAATTGAATGGAAGAATAAAAGGGCTGAACGATGAAATAGGAAGAAGGAACAGGTTCATCCCAAGAAGAACAACGAATCAACGAACGCTATGGTTTCTGCCTGGGGAGAAAGCTCAGATGAGGATTCAGAATATGAAGATGGAGATGAACAAGCACTTATGGGCATTGGAGAATAAGATGATGAACAAGAGGTAAATGTGATTCATCTCAAAGACAAGATTAAATTTTTGTCTAAAGAAAGGCTATCTGAGTTACTGTTAGATTTCATTGATGAATCGAGGTTATAAACAATGAAAAGGAATAGTTGTCTAAGGAATTTGTAATCTTGAAAGATAAGTGCAAGAATCTGGAACTCAGTGCTATTGAAAGTGATAAGAAAAATACTAAGTTGAAGAACCAGGTTCTTGAACTTGACACCACTATGTTAGAGCTTAGATCTGAAAATTTAAAATTGAAATTAGGAACAGGTAAAAAGAAAGCTGATCACTATTGATACCCATTTTTTTTCGCAAAATAGTTTTAAAATGCATATATGTCTTCAAAATCATGCATTAGCATCAATTGGTATTTTTCCACAATTTCTATATTTTTAATTAATTTGCCTAGTATTTTATTTCTAATAAATAACTACAAAATTGCATAACAAATTATTTCAAAAATATTTCTTGATTTAATATTAGTATTTATGGCCCTATTAATTCCAAATTATTTCATAAATAACTGAATTGTCACCTTTTGGCTATAATTGCAATAATTTTGTAATTATAGCCCATGCATATATTTTTTTTATTATTTCACCAAAAATTAGTCCTTTGTATTTTTAAATACTAAAAAACTATTTTTAAAACATTTCTATGCATGAATTCACTTTTTATAATTAGTAATTATTTTAGAAATTTTTTAAATCAATTTATTTGGGGTATTTAACAAATAGCCTTTTTAATTCTAATTTTAGCCTAAGTCTACCAGCCCAACACCCTTAAAACTAGCCCAATACCCTCACCTGCCCGACCCAATTCTTGGCTAATCATGGCCATTGATCAAAATGATCAACGACCCAAAAACCATTACCATAAGTTAAATAATACCCCCTCTAACCCTAATCACTTCTCAGCCCTCCTCGCTGTCACTCTCCTCTCCATCTCTCAGATGCTCTCTAGCCTTAGCCCTAATTCTCCCCCCATCGTCACTTATCTACCTCCGTTCATGGTGGTTATTTACCATCCTAGGCCTCTAATGGCCCCTTATATGCTGGGTAGCTCCGTCTCAAAGGTCATTGAAAAGATTCTCAAGGGACTAGACTAGTCTGCTTATGCCTCTGAGTTTTTCTTTCCTGTTTTAGGCCATTCTGGTTCGATTTTGAGTAAGAACTTTTTATTTTGCCTTAAATCTATGGATTTCTAAGCCTATGTCTTTATCTCTATCTCTCTTATGAAAACCCTAATTTTGTCCTTTGATCTTCTCATATCTGTACAGTTCTGAGAAGAATCGGACCTATTTCACATATTTTTCATGAAAATCTTCTGGTTTTCTATGTGACATTCCATTTTCCTAAAACGAGGGTTTCCTGAAAATCCTTTTCTCCAAAATGTTTGCTGACTTTGCATGTTTAATCTCATGTTCATATGGATTTGACAGATTTATGTTCAGCTTGCCTCAACCCTAATTAGTTTATGCTAAAACCCTAATTTTCAAATATTTTTTGCTATTACTTTGAGTCTATCCGTGTTACTTGCCACACTATCCTGTTCTATACATGATTTTCCTTTATCCTAATTCGATGTCTTGTGACTTTTACCCTAGTATGTCTCTATTAGGGTTTCTGATTCGATTCTCGGCTGATTTCATGTGTTTATACTTGGCCTGTTTTTCTATTCATGGAAACCTATATTATTCTCCTTTAAATCTGTATTATTTTTGAGTTTTGGTTCACTGATTTGCTCTATTTAAGACCTATGTGCGATTCTTGATTATTTCCCTATTTTACACCTTTTTATTATTTTCTTGCCTTATTTGATTAGTCGTGATACTTACAGATTCCTTGAGATTGTTTCCTTAATTGAACCCCTATTTATTTACCCCTAATTTCCCATTATGTGCTTGAGTCTTACTTGATTTTCTTTCCTCAAATATTGTCCTGCCCTTTACCGTTGAGTAATTACCCCTTAATTAGGGGAGACTTTCTTGATTTCGTGCATAATTGATTCTGTAAGTTCCCTTAATTTTTGAATGATTGATCTCTTTACCTAATTCTGTTTAGCCCCTGAATACTATATATAATCTCCTCTATTCTCACTTTAAAAAACCGAACATCAGTCCACAACACACATATACACTCAAAACTCTTTTCCTTTTTTGCTACTTGTGCTATTGTGGGTCTAGTCGGCCGAAAGACAAGGCTAGATATTGGAACTACACTTGCTCTATATTCTACACTCTTTTTCTTCAATTGGTATATCTCTAGTTAAATTCGAAACCCAAACTATATGTGTTTCATTCCTGTATTAGTTCATTGACTATGAATTTAACCTATCCTCTTATTTTTTTCTTTTCTTAGCATGCCTAAATTTTGCCCTATTCAGTGTACAACTTGTATGTCTACATTTCACCTATTTATCTGATGTTTGACCAGGATATCTGTTGATTCATGTTTAATCCCTTAACTATGTGATCATGTTAATGGTTGGTCCTATTTATGTGTTTGATTCTGCCCACTACATCTTTTCTCCATGTCTTAATTGCCAACTATCCTAGTTAATCTGTTAAGTCTATGAAGTGCCCATGTGTTCTATGCATATTGTTGTCTACATGCCTCCCTGCACCTTATTCATGTACCCTCAATGAGACTCCTATATGTTCCCAGTCCCGTTCCCCCATGTGCAAACCTGCGTGCTAAAGTGCCTATGAATCTAAACCTTCTACGATTGATTAGTTGTCTATTGAATTTGCTCCCTTCAAAACAGATTTCAAAATGTTATTAGTATTCTTGCAAAAACTTGATGTCATTCATAGCATTTCTCAAAACTAGTCTATTCCAGAAAAATCTTTTTCACTCCATTAAGTCTTTCAAACTATGTGAAGCACTCTCACTTTACTCTTAAGTCCCTAAGTTTTTCCTCTCCAATGTGTGTACTGCCTTGGAATCCTCTTGAGATTCTTCTGAACTTTGGCACACTGGAGCCGGCCATTCAATACTGCAGTTAGTCAATCCATGTTGTGAAAGTCTGGGTGAGCACTGCCCATGATCCTTGAGATTCTTAGGGAACTCTGACATTACTGGACTTGAATTTAGCTATGAAATCTTTGGCATTTGAGAGTACTGAAGGCCTAGTATCCCCAGGTTTTCTTTGGTTCTACTTCAGGTATAGTTAATCTAAGTTTCATTTGTGTAATTCATTCAATCATTGGTCTATACTAATTAATTGTAAATAGATATTGGGGTGAGTAGTGAAAAGAAAGGATATATATATGATCTTATGGGTAATACTGGGTAGAAACTATGTTTGTAGGCTTTACATTATGCAAACATGTGCTCAATAATCATGTTCTATGACTGATGTGTTCATTTACAATCAAACCATGTTAAACCTGCATTAGATATCCTGTTTTAGGGCTTCACTCATATTGCCTCAGTATACTACATATTACTATTTCCATGCTTTAATTTTGCATAAGTACTTTCACTTAGAGATCCTATTACTAGGTTAATAATCATGCCTTAACAAACTGTCATGCATTAGATACCTTGTTTCTCGGAACTCTGTTTGCATTCGTTTGAACCATGTCTATTTCAATTGAAATAAATAACTTTCCACGAAAATGTATAAAAAATAGCCCCACGTATAAATGTCATGTTTCTAAACACAAACAGGTGCAAATCACCTGTTAAAAATATGTGTCACCAGAACAACATGTTTGTAGGTTGAACAATTTCTTAAACTATTGAAACAGTTCCTATAATTATGATTACGTATAGTCCCCATGCCTAGACAAGCCTTCCTTATACAAAACTAGAAACTACATTTTAATTGTGTATAAACTGCTTAATTCTTATATGTTTAAAGTAAGTAGGTCAACTGATTAGGACCCTGCCATTGAGTTTTGAAATATTATTGCAAGACTTGTGTATTAATGTTCATCTAGACATCCTATCCTAGGATTTTTCTAGAAATTACCTGAATATGTGTTTGAGACGTGTTGTTTATTTGCCTATATACATGCTTAGGTAAACATGAGCCTTTCAACTATTTTTTCCCTTTTTGCTTGTCCTACATGTTATTTGTTTGATGCCTAGTTTTTACCTTTTAAATACCTTAGGTTTGTCTAGAACTGCCCAGATTTAGAGGTCCTAAGCTCCTCCAGGACCACAAGAAAATGACGGGTAACAACACGCTTAGAGTTCGTTAATAAAAACTCACTTAATAACCACTAAGGAGTGGGATAACGAGTAATAAAAGGATATGATGACCTGTGCGCTGTAGTCCTTCTCGTTGAGGAGTGATACCAGGCATTGAATGGATATGATCCTATAGGATTAACAACTTAGGACCCCTTCCTCCCATTTACATATGTGTGCTTAGATTGTCTATTTTCTACTTGGCTGATTCACAAAGTAAGTTTGGCCGGGACCCACCGTTGTGGACCTCGAGGGTGCCTAACAGCTTCCACTTAAGGTTATTTCGGTCCCTTAGCCTAATCTCTGGTAATGCAAACTAGTTATATATGTTAATTGTTCTAGGTGCCCTAACGCACCATAATCCGTAAGGTGGAGACTCTTCAAACACCCAATTCTCATAAGGAAATGAGTTGTTACCCCATGAATATCGAAACCTGGACTTCCCCGCGAAGGAAAACTGGGCGCGACTAATCACATACACCTCACCTTAGAAGAAAATTTAGAAAAAATGAAAGATGAGTTGTACAAAAAGGATGAGCAGATAAGAGCCCTAAAAAGGTCTAGGCAAGGTTAAGTATGAACTAGAAAGAACCTGCAAATGGAATAAGTCCTCTGATGCACTATCTTGGCTACAGGAACATCATAGTAGCAATAAGAGAGGACTTGGCTATGGGACCCCTACACCTAAGTGGGATCCTAAAAGCAAGTATATCATACTTCTTGAGAATCAAATTTGCACATACGGTGGTAAGACACCCACTTTAAAAGTGAATGTAATGCAAATGAAAAAGCCAGTCAAAAGAACAAAACTTTTGTTCAAGGGAAAAATAGGCTGCTAGGATGGGCTAAAAAGAATTTAATTCACCTATGGACCCAAACTAGTTTGGGTTCCTAAGACTAACCCCTGATTTTCTTGCAGTCAAAGTGAAAGGGAGCAGCCAAATATGGTACATGGATAGTGGCAACTTAAAGCATATGACTGGTAGCAAAAACTGCTTCCTTTAACTTGAGGACCTCAAAGGAGGTAATGTCTCCTTTGGAAATGGTAAGAAAGGTGAGATCATTGGGGTTGTAAAGGTAGGTAAGACAAACTCACATTCCATTGAGAATGTCTACTTGATAGATGGCTCTCGGAACCTTGTGGGGTTAGGATTAAAGCATCCCAAGGTTGGCGCATCTTGTTGAGCATGGAGAAGCTTTGTGAACCCAAATTTTTTTCTTTGGAGCCATTTCTTTTTCCGTCCCCCGCCCCGGTATAGCCCTTCTCTTCTATTTATTCGAACGAATCAACTTACGTCTCCCTTCTTCATTGATTTAGTAGAAAAGGAACCGTCTACAAGTTGGGAAGCTAGACATCCTTTATGTCAAAAATACAATAAACATAGAAGTAAATATAGCCTAATCAGTGTATCACATCTGTGTGATAGTGGTAACTTCGTAGCATTCACCTCTACCAAATATTTTGTGATAAATATTACCACTAACAAGATTGTTTTGTACAAAAAAAGAGTAAACAATATATACATTATACATCTGTCCAATATTTCAGAAAATAAACTCACTTGCTTTAGTGTGTTGAACAATGATCCCCCCTTGGCACAAAAGACTTGGACATGCAAGTCCAAGTCAATGCAATAAATTAGTCTCCAAGGACCTGGTGATAGGGCTGCCTAACACCAAGTTTAAGGAAGACAAAGTTTGTTAGACTTGTGCAAGATGGAAGCAGGTAAGATCCTCTTTTAAAAGAAAAAAAGTTGTAACCACGACCAGGTTGATGGAACTGGTTCACATGGATCTCTATGGTCCAATGAGAACATTAAGCAGAGGTGGTAAGAAATATGTGTTGGTGCTTGTTAATGATTATTCTAGGTTTACTTGGACATTGTTTTTAACATCTAAGGATGAATCACTTTACATGTTTAATTTCTTTGTTAGACAAACTCAGAAATAATTAGGTAATCAACTTGCATCAATTAGGTCTGATCATGGAACCTAATTTGAAAATACTAAGTTTGCTGAAATTTGTGATGAGCATGGTATAAGTCATAAATTTTCTGCCCCTAGGACTCCTTAAAAAATGGAATAGTTGAAAGAAAGAATAGGACTCATGAAGATATCGCTAGGACTATGCTTCTTTCTAGTAAACTGCCCCATAGGTTCTGGGCAGAAACTATATAACACTGCATGTTACATCATTAATAGGTGCATGACTAGCCCTGTTTTAGAAAAGACTTCTTATGAGTTACTTAAAGGGAGAAAACTAAATATATGCCATCTAAGGGCATTTGGATGCAAGTGCTTTGTGTACAATAATGGAAAGAATTCCCTAGGTGCGTTTGACCCCAGAAGTGACGAGGGAGTATTCTTGGGATATGCTTTACATAGCAAAGCTTATAATGTGTACAACAAAAGAACTATGTATGTAGAAGAAAGTGTACATGTAGTTTTTGATGAAACTAACATTCTTTCTGAGAGGCAAGAACATGAAGATAAAGCTATTAGGCTGGTAAAAGAGTTAAATGAAGTCACTGCCCAAGCTGAAGCTGCACCAGAAGAAAGAACAAGTGATAGAACATGTTCTTCCATCCAGGCAACCTGATAGGGGAACTGAACAAAGAAGAACTGAATCTAATCCATAAATGGAGCCTGTCCATGAGCCTGTTCCTCAGCAACAGAACATGGGAGAAACATCAAATAAACCAGTTGGTTGCGAAGCGTTACAAGTATCAAAGTTCTCATCCCATTGAGAACATAATCACTAATCCAACATTTGGAATTAAAACTAGATCTCAATTAAAGAATTTGTGTGCTTTTGATGTTTTCTTATCTCTTATTGAATCTAAAAATGTTGTTTAGGCTTTGCAGGATGCAGACTGGATGAATGCAATGCAAGATGAACTCAATCAGTTTGAAAGAAGTCAAGTTTGGCATCTGGTACGAAGACCCAAGGACATATCAGTAATTGGCACTAAATGGGTCTTTAGAAACAAACTTGAAGAAGATGGAACTGTTACAAGGAACAAGGCAAGGTTGGTCGTTCAAGGTTATAGCCAAGAGGAGGGCATAGACTATGATGAGACCTTTGCTCCAGTTGCAAGATTGGAAGCAATAAGACTCCTCATAGCTTTTGCAGTACATAGGGAATTTACTCTTCACCAAATAGATGTGAAGAGTGGTTTCCTAAACGACTACTTAAAGGAAGAAGTATTTGTCAAACAGCCTCCGGGGTTTGAAAGCAAGGAGTTTTCAGATCATGTACATAAACTGGATAAGTCACTCTATGGACACAAGCAGGCTTTTAGAGCGTTGTATGAACGATTATCCAAATTCCTGCTTGAACATGGTTACAAGAGAGGTAAGGTTGATAGTATTCTATTCTTGAGAGAAAAAAGTAAAGATCTTCTTGTAGTACAAATATATATTGATGACATAATTTTTTGGGTAACCACAGAAAAACTAAGTAGGGATTTTGCTAAACTTATGGGGAGTGAATTTGAAATGAGTATGATAGGAGATCTTAACTTCTTGTTAGGCTTACAGATCAAACAAAACTCAAATAGAACCATGATCTATCAGCAAAAATATGCAAAAAAGTTAATTAAGAAGTTTAAAATGGACGAATCAAAGGAAATAGACACTCGTATTGCAATAACTACTGAATTAGACATAGATGAACCTAGTTAATCTGTGATCAAAAGTTCTATAGGGGTATGATTGGTTCACTTTTGTATCTTACTACTAGCAACCTGACATTGTCTTCAGTGTAGGGCTTTGTGCTCGATTTCAAGAAAATTCGAAGGAATCGCACTTGACTGCTGTCAAGAGGAAATTGAGATACTTGAAAGCTACTACTTACCTTTGCCTTTGGGATCCAAAAGGTAGCAACTTTAATCTAATGGGATATGTTGATGCTGACTATGCGGGTTTCCTTGTGGACAGGAAAAGCACGTCAGGCATGGCTCACTTTCTTGGTTCATGTCTGGTGTCATGGGCTACTAAAAAGCATAATTAAGTGGCTTTATCTACTACTGAAGCTGAGTATGTTACTTATGCCTCCTGTTGTTCTCAATTTTTGTGGATCGAACAACAGTTGATGGATTTTGGTATTAAAGTTGGTTTCTTCCCTATTTTTTATGATAACACTAGTGCTATTAGTATGACTAAGAACCTATTTCATCATAAGAGAACTAAGCACATAGATGTTAGACATCATTTCGTAAGGGACAACTATGAGAAAGGATTGATCATAATAGAATTTTGTGCTACTGGTAAATAGATTGCTAACATATTCACTAAAGCACTAAATAGAGAGCACTTTGAAAGGAACATATTAGAATTAGGGATGATTAAGATCACCTAATGGGACCAGTTCAGAATCCACAATGAAAAAAAATTAAAAAAATAATTTTGTTAGAAAAACTAGAACTTGTGTAAATATCTACATTAATCTTTGCTCGGTCGCATACTGTGGATAGTATACTCCTGTGAAATGTGTTGATATGACTCACTGATCTCTAACAAAATTTTCTCTATTTTGGACTGGTGAAGAAGAAAGTGAATCTGATGCTGAACAAGACAAGCTGGCCACGTTTGGCAAAAGAAAAATATTGAAGGGTAGACTTCTAAAGGATTTGTTAGAACCAGGGATGGTTCGATTGGTTGATGCTCTAGCTCCTCAGGGCTGGAATGACATGGTACTTCAGTTGGATGGTAGGCTATCAAGGAATGAGATCATTGAATTCATGGCCAATGTAGAGGTCAAGGATGGTAAGAGTTACTAGCCAGGTGAAAGAGGTTTAAGTGACCTTTGATGCAACGAAGCTAGGTGAGATACTTTACATTCCTTCTTAAGGGTATGATGATTACACAAGGCAAAGATGGCCAAGTCTGGACTCCCTTCCTACTGCCATTGAAATCACTAGGAGATTATGTAATGTTACAAAAGTGAATGGGGCCAAGGTTGTGCATAAGAGTGAAATAAATCCATGCCACAAGGTCATGTTTGAATTTGTTAACAAGTGTCTGCTGCCTAGGTAGGCAAGAAGACACATTGCTAACCACATGGACTAAGTGTTGATGGAATGTATTGAAAGTGGCAGGCAGATCAACTAGCATGCAATTATTATCAAGCTGTTGGACATAGTTATCAATGGATCCAAGGCCATTCCACCCATTATGGGTTTATTCTGACTACTGTTCTAGATTTTTGAAAGGTGCCACTGAAGAAGTGGGAAATGGCCACAAACAAGGATCATTTCGGAATCAACACTTTGATTGCCTGTGACTATGAGGTCACTGCCATTCATAATGAACCTGATTCAGCCAAAGAGACACCTATCAATAATAAAATCAGAGCTATAGTGCAGGAGAGTGGGGCAAAGGATAATGAGATAGCTAAGCTGAAGGCTCGTTTAGCAGAGGTGGAATATGAGAGACATGCTCTTAGAACTGAGCTCACAAAGAAAAAGGAGAAGAATGACGACATTCTTCAAAATATGCGGCACCTTCTCCAAGACAAAACCTAACCATCCAGCTCTTCCAAGCCTTAATATCTTTAGCCTTCATTTCTTGAACCTTGTCTAGACCTTTCAGTGACCCAGGTTAGGGATGTTTCTTGTTTTGCTCATGTTGTTACTGTTTTTATTTCTTTTTGTAGATTGTCATAGCATTATATTCTCTATTAGTGAAGTCTGTTGATTTTACTCTTCTTGACTGTTTATATTTCCTTGATAGTTTAAATCTATTTAGCTGATTACTGATGATTAATCCACGATTGCACTTGCAGTCGCCCTAGTGGCCATAAGTATTTGTTAAAATTCTGGGAATCACACTGTGTTTATGCAACTTTTCGATGATGCCAAAGGGGAAGAGATATTTTGCTTTACATTCTGAATAAGTGATATTTATAACCTTATGAACCCAGTCCTTGATTATAAGTAAAACAATTCTAACTTTGCATTGACGAATAAGTTGAATTCTGACAGGGCCTAAGTGAGTGAAAAACACATAGTTTGTCATGATAAAAAAAGGGGGAATTTGTTGGCCCAAGTAAAGGTGAGTTTTGAAGACTAACAGAGGAACTGAGACATGGACCAGGTCCATCATTGTTGTCACGACCCTAGTTCACCGATCGTGAACATGTCGTGATGGCCCCTAGTCCCCTCGACCAGGTAAGCCAAGTATTGCAGAAAGATATAATATTTGCTAAAACCAATTAAAACTGAACATGTGAAAAATAACAACTGAGTATAAGGTTGTCCAGCCTGTACAACTCTAAGAATATGTGGAAGTCTACAACCAAATCCCAAAACCTGGAAACTCACGGGAAACACAGGCTAATAGAATTCCAATAAGTACTATAATCTCCAGAATAACTACATCAAAAGTATGATAGGATAACAACTCTACAACTAGAATAAGGAAGAAGACTCTTCGGTTTGCGGACGCTGCAGATATACCTCGAAGTCTGCGTATGTCTCCTCGCCTCAAGGATAGTGCGCCTGAGTAGAGGTACCTGTATGATCTGCACATGAAAAACATGCACAAGAAGGGCATGAGTACACCCCAGCGGTACTCAGTAAGTGCCAAGCCTAACCTCGGTTGGGTAGTGACGAGGAAAGGTCAAGGCCCTACAGAGGTAAAAGTAATACAAAAACAATAATTAACAGGATGGAAGTCCGACACAAATTAATAAATGCGGCAGTGTAATAAGGCAAAACAACGAACAAGGATAACTGCAAGGATAAAACAGAAACACAAGTAAACACAGCTAAATTCCAAAATACCAACGAGGGTCTCCTAGGATACCGTCCTGTAGCCCTTTCCTCAACCATTCAATGGACCTCCCCGGATACCGTCCCATAGTCCAACTCTCAAATCAATATCGAGGATCTTCCGGGATATCGTCTCGTAGTCCAAAATAAAAGTGCAGGGGATCTCCAGGGATACTGTCCCATAGTCCCAAAATAAAAGTGCAGGGGGAATCTCCTGGGATACCGTCCCGTAGTCCTAAAATAAAAGTGCAGGGGGATCTCCCGGGATACCGTGCCGTAGTCCCAAAATAAAAGTGTAGGGGAATCTCCCGGGATACCGTCCCGTAGTCCCAAAATAAAAGTGCAGGGGGATCTCCGGGGTTACCGTTCCGTAGTCCCAAAGTAAATGCGCAATCACAGCCAGAAACAAACCACGGGATAAGTACGAAAAATGGAGCAGCAGATAGAACTAGCCTAGCATGCTTCACGTAGTACAATTAAACAACTTAAGCAATTAGGCAATTAAGTCAGTTAGACATGCTTTCCTAGTCTAGCACAAGTAATAAGTTTTAAGTAAGATAAGGCAAATAAGAAAGAAAGTTAAATATTAACAACTTAAATAAAAACCGAATTTTCGTCAATCGGCTCAAGTACGCGCTCGTCACCTCGCGTACAAGACACTCAAATATCAAGAACGATTCCTAAAGGGAAAGGTACCCCACACAAAGTTAGACAAACCACTTACCTCAAACCGACTCAATATCAATAGAAACCACGCCTTTGCCACGAGTATCCGACTTCAAATGGCCCAAATTTATTCAATTCAATTACATATCATAAATAATATTGGAAACAACTGATTCCACTATTATAAATTAAAGATAGGGCGCGAAAATAGGTAAAATGACCAAAATGCCCATCCAGCCAACATCTCGGAATCGAATAATTTTCACATTTTCAGAACCCTCGTACTCTCACGAGTCTAACCATATAAAAATCTCCCAAATCGGAGGTCAAATGCCCCTTCAAAACCCCAAAGTTTGGTCTATGGACTTTTACCCCAAATTACCAAGTTTTGATCCTAAATTTGAATTCCAAAAGTGTATTTAGCTATATAATGATGGAATATAATGAAAAGGGATCAAAGAAACGTTACCCAATGATTTTATCTTCAAACTCCACTCGAAATTGCCTTCTCCCGTGCTCAAATTGAGTTTCTAACTTATGAAATCAAAACCCTCGAATTTTCTATATCTGCACAGAGCGGTCCCGCTTTAGCGGCAATACAATCGCTTCTGCGGCTTTATTTAAAGATCTCAGATTCCTCTTCTGCGGTACCCATCTAGTAGAAGCGGATCCGCTTCTGCGAAAACCCTACCGCTTCTAGGGTTTCCTAGAGGTAACCCAAACTCGCTTCTGTGACGAGGAAGCCACTTCTGCGGTTCCAAATCCGCAGAAGCGGAAATACCAGAAGGAAAAAGATACCAGCTGCAACAAACTTATAAATTTACCCCGTTAACCATCCGAAATCATCCCAAGGCCCCCGGGACCTCAACCAAAAGAACCAATACCACCAAATACCTCATTTGAACTTGTACCAATCCTCAAAGCACCTCAAACAACACCGGAAACCCGATTAAATCAAGGATTCAAGCCTAAGAACTTCAAATTCTATCAAAATACGCTTTCGATAAAAAACCTAACCAAACCTCGTCCGAATGACCTGAAATTTTGCACGCACGTCCCAAATGACATGACGGAGCTACACAACTTTCGGAATTCAAATCCGACCCTCGGATCAAAAACTCAATATCGGACCGGAAACATCAAAAATTCCAACTTCGGCATTTCAAGCCTAAATGAGCTACGAACCTCCAAAATACATTCCAAGCACACTCCCTACCCCGAAATCACCTAACGGAGCTAACGGAACCATCGGATTTCCATTCCGAGGTCATCTTCACACTGTTCCGAATATGGACCATTTTTCAACTCTTAAGCTCTCATTTAGGGACTAAGTGTCCCAAAACACTCCGAATCCTAACACCGAATGTCCCGGCAAACCAAAATAGCAGAAATGAACTTAGGGGTAGCAGTTAATGGGGGATCGGGTCTTAAATTCTAAAAACGACCGGTCGGGTCGTTACATCCTCCTACACTTAAACATTCGTTCGTCCTCGAACGAGCTTAGAGAACATACCTGAAGTAGCAAAAAGATGAGGGTACTGGTTACGCATATCCTGCTCGGTCTCCCAAGTCGCCTCCTCGGTCGGCTGACCCCGCCACTGGACCTTCACTGAAGCAATGTTATTTGACCTCAACTTTATGATCTGCCTTTCCAAAATGGCCACCGGCTCCTCAACATAGGATAGATCCTTGTCCAATTGGACTGAAGTAAAATCCAACACGTGCGACGGATCACCGTGATATCTCCAGAGCATCGAAACATGAAATACCGGATGAACTCCAGCTAGGCTGGGAGGTAAGGCAAGCTCATAAGCAACCTCCCTGACTCGCCTCAAGATCTCAAAAGGGCTAATAAACCTCGAACTCAGCTTCCCTTTCTTCCCAAACCTCATGACGCCCTTCATAGGCGAGACCCGAAGCAGAACCCGCTCACCAACCATGTGTACAACATCACGGACCTTCTTGTCCGCGTAAATCTTCTGTATGGACTGGGCTGCGCGTAGCCTATCCTGAATCACCTTAACCTTCTCCATTGCCTCCTGAACCATTTCTGTGCCCAATAGCCTGGCCTCACCCAGCTCAAACCAACCCACCGAAGATCTATACCTCCTACCATATAAGGCTTCATACGACGCCATCTGAATGCTGGACTGATAACTGTTGTTATAAGCAAACTCCGCCAGTGGCAGGAAATGATCCCATGACGCTCCAAACTCAATCACGCATGCACGGAGCATATCCTCCAGAATCTGAATAGTGCGCTCGGACTGTCCGTTCGTCTGGGGGTGAAATGTCGTGCTCAACTCCACCCGAGTTCCTAACTCCTACTGCACGGTTCTCCAGAACTGCGATGTAAACTGAGTACCTCTATCTGAGATGATAGAAACTGGAATACCATGCAAACGGATGATCTCCCTAATATAAATCTCCGCAAACCGCTCCGATGAATAAGTGGTTCACACAGGTATGAAATGAGCGGACTTGGTCCGTCGATCCACAATGAACCAAATAGAATCAAACTTCTTCACGGTCCGTGGGAGTCCAGATACGAAGTCCATGGTGATACGCTCCCACTTCCACTCTGGGATCTTAATCTGCTGAAGCAACCCCCCCGGACATTGGTGCTCATACTTCACCTGCTGGCAGTTGAGGCATCTAGACACATAGTCAACTGTATCCTTCTTCATCCGCCTCCACCAGTAGTGCTGCCTCAAGTCCTGATACATCTTCGCGGCACCCGGATGGATAGAAGACCGCGAGCTATGGGCCTCTGCTAGAATCAACTCTCGGAGATCATCGACATTGGGAACACAAATCCGGCCTTGCATCCTCAATACCCTATCATCCTCGATGGTAACATCTCTGGCATCACCACGCCAAGCTCTGTCCTGAAGGACAAGCAAATGCGGGTCATCATATTGCCGCTCCCTAATGCGATCAAATAGGGAAGACCGAGAAACCACGCAGGCTAGAACCCGACTGGGCTCTGAAAGGTCCAGTCTCACGAACTGTCTGGCTAAAGCCTGAACATCCATCGCCATAGGTCTCTCTGAGGCTGGTAGAAATGCCAAACTACCCAAACTCTCCACCCGGCGACTCAAGCCATCGGCAACCATATTGGCCTTGCCCGGGTGATAAACAATAGTAATATCATAATCCTTTAACAACTCTAACCATATCCTCTGATGCATATTCAGGTCCTTCTGCTTAAGCAAGTGGTGCAAACTCCGATGGTCAGTATAGATCTCACAAGGCACCCCGTACAAATAATGACGCCAAATCGTGAAGGCATGAACAACAGCAGCTAACTCAAGATCGTGGACAGGGTAGTTCTTTTCATGTAACTTCAACTGTCTGGACGCGTAGGCAATCACCCTACCGTCCTGTATCAACACCGTTCCAAGTCCAACCCGTGAGGCATCACAATAAACTGTATAGGACCCCGAACCGGTAGGCATCATCAAGATTGGGGCTAAAGTCAAAGCTATCTTGAGCTTTTGGAAGCTCGCCTCACACTCCTCTGTCCACTGAAATGGGGCACCCTTTTGGGTCAATCTAGTCATAGGGGCCGCAATCGACGAAAACCCCTCCACAAAGCGACGGTAATAACCCGCCAAGCCGAGGAAACTACGAATCTCTATAGCTAAAGAGGGCCTGTGCAAACTTTGCACGGCCTCTACCTTCCTCGGATCCGCTCGAATGCCCTCACTCGATATCACGTGGCCTAGGAATGCCACATAACTCAGCCAGAACTCACATTTTGAGAACTTTGCATATAATTTCTTCTCTCTTAGAGTCGGAGGCACTATCCTCAGGTGCTGCTCATGATCTTCCCGGCTCTGGGAATCTACCAGAATATCATCAATAAAAACAATCACGAATGAGTCAAGATATGGCCTGAATACACTGTGCATAAAATGCCTAAAAGCTGCCGGGGCATTAGTCAGCCCAAATGACATAACAAGGAACTCGTAATGACCATACCGAGTCCTGAAGGCAGTCTTCGGGATATCTGGCTCGCGAATCTTCAACTGATGATAACCTTAGTGCAAATCAATCTTAGAAAACACCTGTGCCCCCTGAAGCTGGTCAAACAGATCATCAATACGAGGTAAAGGATATCGATTCTTCACTGTAACTTTTTTCAACTGGCGATAATCAATGCACATACGCATAGAACCATCCTTTTTCTTCACAAACAAGATAGAAGCACCCTATGGAGAAACACTGGGCCGAATAAAACCCTTACCCAGCAATTCCTGCTATTGATCCTTCACCTCCTTCAACTCAGGAGGAGCCATGCGATATAGAGGAATAGAAACGGGCTGAGTGCCCGGCAACAAATCAATGCCAAAATTGATATCTCTATCAGGCAGCATGCCCGGAAGATCAGCTGGAAACACATCGGGGAAATGTCGTACCACTAGAACTGAATCAACAGAAGGGGTGTCAACACTGACATCTCTCACATAAGCTAAATACGTGACACACCCCTTCTCAACCATACGTTGAGCTTTAGTGAAAGAGATAACTCTTCTGGGAGTATGATCTAAAGTACCACTCCACTCAATACGTAGAATACATGGCAAAGCCAGCATCACGGTCTTAGCGTGACAATCAAGAATAGCATGATGGGGTGACAACCAGTCCATGCCCAGAAAATTATCAAAGTCAACCATACCGAGTAATAATAGATCTGCCCTGGTCTCAAAACCACAAATAGTAACCAGACATGACCGATAAACGCGGTCCACAACAAGAGAATCTCCCACAGGAGTAGAAACATAAACGGGGGCACTCAAAGAATCCCCAAGTCACACCCAAATGCGAAGCAAAATAAGAGGACACATATGAATAAGTATAGCCTAGATCGAATAGAACCGATGCCTCTCCGTGACAAACTAGAATAATAACTGTGATGACAGAATCAGAGGCAACCGCCTCAGTACGAGCAGGAATGCAATAATATCTGGCCTGACACCTCTCACGAGGGCGACCCCTATCTCCCCGGCCTTCACCCTTGGCTGGCTGGGCAGGTGGGGCAGCAGTGGAAGCTGGAACTATAGCCTGAGAACTCTGAAAAGCACGCTGCGGCTACGCAGTCTGTGAAAATGCACCCCACTCAAGTCTGGGGTAGTCCCTAACCACGTGACGTATATCTCCATACTCGAAACAAGCTCTAGGAGGGCGTTGTGTCTTTGACTGACTAGTGCTAGGGTGCTGGACTGACTTCTGGAAGTACCCCACGCAGGAGGCGCGCTAGAAACTGGAGGCGCATAATAAGGCTCCTGAGGTGCAGGTGGAGCTGGAGTAATGCCGGCTGCTGGCAGAGCTGAATGTACAGGGCGACCAGAATAACCCCTAACATAATGACCTACTGATGGGGTACGGGCACCGGAGTAGTGACCCGACTCTCGAGACCTCTTGGCCTCCCTCTCCACTCGCTCCCTGGAGAGCATACCCTCAATCCTCCTAGCAATGCTCACTACCTGCTGGGAAGGAATATCCATCTCCAACTCTCCAGCCATGCTGGACCGGATGGGCAGAATAAGACCCTCGATAAACCTCCAAACTCTCTCCCGAACTGTGGAAACCAAAGCCGGTGCATGTCTAGCCAACCTGGTATAGCGGATGGCATACTATGAGACTGTCATAGCACCCTGTCGCAAGTGCTCAAACTCCGCGCGCCATGAATCCCTGAGGCTCTGGGGAACAAACTCTCTCATAAACATGTCTGAGAACTGGGTCCAAGTCAGTGAGGTAGACTCGACTGGACTACCCAACTCATAGGTAGGCCACCAATCATAGGCGGCTCCTCGAAGCTGAAAGGCGGTGAATAAACCCCGCTAGACTCCACTATGCCCATAGTGCGAAGGATGCGATGACACTCCTCCAAAAATCCCAAGGCATCATCTGATGCTAGGCCACTGAACATTGGGGGATCATATTTCTTGAACCTCTCTAGCCTACGCTGCTTGTCCTCGGAGACAGCTGACCCATCCGCGGGCTGTGCTGGTGCTGCAGGCGGCATAGGAATAACCTCTGGGACCTTCTCCATCGACACTCTCTGCTCAGGAGTGCGGGCTGCGGGAGTCTGGGCCCCTCCCCCGGCCTGGGATGTGGCTGCAGCGAGGGGAAGCAACCCCGCCTGAGCCAAGGTAGTGTACATGCTCATGAACTGAGCTAGATTCTCCTGGAGCGCTGAAGTAGTAGTAGTTGTGGTAGGTGTACCAGGTGCCTGGGTTCCAACTGGATATGTTGGTGGTACCTCAGCGGCAGCTCACGCGGGTGCTGTGGCTGCACCTCGTGCACGTCCTCGACCCCTACCCCTACCCCGGCCTCTGACGGCGGTAGCAGGGTGCGCGGGTGCCTGGCCCTCTCGTGTAGCACGTGTCCTCACCATCTGTGAGAGAATAAAAGACAGAAGTTTAGAATTGATGTCAAAATATCACATGACAAGGAATTCAAAAGAAATGAAGATTTTTCCTAAACAGTTACATAGCCTCTCGTAGATAAATACGGACGTCTCCGTGCCGATTATCGAGACTCTAATAAACCGGCCTGTGTTCCGTGACTCCTATGAACCTAGTGCTCTGATACCAACTTGTCACGACCCTAGTTCAGCGATCGTGAACATGTCGTGATGTCCCCTAGTCCCCTCGACTAGGTAAGCCAAGTATTGCAGAAAGATATAATATTTGCAGAAACCAATTAAAACTGAACATGTGAAAAATAACAACTGAGTATAAGGCCGTCCGGCCTGTACAACCCTAAGAATATGCGGAAGTCTACAACCAAATCCCAAAACCCAGAAACTCACGGGAAACACATGCTAATAGAATTCCAATAAGTACTCTAATCTCCATAATAACTACATCAAAAGTATGATAGGATAATAGCTCTACAACTAGAATAAGGAAGAAGACTCTTCGATCTGCGGACGCTGCAGATATACCTCAAAGTCTCCGTATGTCTCCTCGCCTCAAGGATAGTGTGCCTGAGTAGAGGTACCTGTATGATCTGCACATGAAAAATATGCGCAAGAAGGGCATGAGTACCCCACAACGGTACTCAGTAAGTGCCAAGCCTAACCTCGGTTGGGTAATGACGAGGAAAGGCCAGGGTCCTACTGAGGTAAAAGTAATACAGTAACAATAATTAATAGGATGGAAGTCCAACATAAATTAATAAACGCGGCAGTGTAATAAGGAAAAACAATGAACAAGGATAACTGCAAGGATAAAACAGAAACACAAGTAAACACAACTAAATTCCAAAAAACCAACGAGGGTCTCCCAAGATACCGTCCTCTAGCCCTTTCCTCAACCGTTCAATGGACCTCCCGGGCTACCGTCCAGAAGTCCAACTCTCATATCAATATCGAGGATCTCCCGGGATACCGTCCTATAGTCCAAAATAAAAGTGCAGGGGATCTCTCGGGATACCGTCCCGTAGTCCCAAAATAAAAGTGCAGGGTGAATCTCCCGGGATACCGTCCCGTAGTCCCAAAATAAAAGTGTAGGGGGATCTCCCGGGATACCGTCCCGTAGTCCCAAAATAAAAGTGTAGGGGGATCTCCCGGGATACCGTCCCGTAGTCCCAAAGTAAATGCGCAATCACAAACAGAAACAAACCACGGGATAAGTACGAAAAATGGAGCAGCAGATAGAACTAGCCTAGCATGCTTCACTTAGTATAATTAAACAACTTAAGAAATTAGGCAATTAAGTCAGTTAGATATGCTTTCCTAGTCTAGCACAAGTAATAAGTTTCAAGTAAGATAAGGCAAATAAGAAAGAAAGTTAAATATTAACAACTTAAGTAAAAACCGTATTTTCATCAATCGGCTCATGTAAACGCTCGTCACCTTGCGTACAAGGCACTCAAATATCAAAAACAATTCCTAAGGGGAAAGGTCCCCCACACAAAGTTAGACAAGCCACTTACCTCGAACCGACTCAATATCAATAGAAACCACGCCTTTGCCACGAGTATCCGACTCCAAATGGCACAAATCTATTCAATTAAATTACATATCGTAAATAATATTGCACACAACTAATTCCACTATTAAAAATTAAAGGTAGGGCGCAAAAATTGGTAAAATGACCAAAATGCCCCTCCAGCCAACATCTCGAAATCAAATATTTTTCACATTTTTAGAACCCTCGTACTCTCACGAGTCTAACCATATAAAAATCTCCCAAATCGGAGGTCAAATGCCCCCTCAAAACCCCAAAGTTTGGTCTATGAACTTTTACCCCAAATTACCAAGTTTTGATCCTAAATTCGTATTCCAAAGGTATATTTAGCTATATAATGATGGAATATAATGAAAAGGGATCAAAGAAACGTTACCCAATGATTTTCTCTTCAAACTCCAGTCGAAATTGCCTTCTCCCGTGCTCAAATTGAGTTTCTAACTTATGAAATCAAAACCCTCGAATTTTCTATATCTGCACAGATATTTCTGCTTCTGCGGACAAGGGACCGCTTCTGCGGTTCCCATCTCGCAGAAGTGGATCCGCTTCTGCGGAAACCCTACCGCTTCTGTGGTTTCGTGGAGGGTAGCCCAAACTTACTTTTGCGATAAGGAAGCCGTTTCTGCGGCTTCGCTTCTACTGTTCCAAAGCCGAAGAAGCGGAAATACCTGAAGGAAAAAGATACCAGCTGCAACAAACTTAGAAATTTACCTCGTTAACTATCCGAAATCAACCCGAGGCCTCCAGGACCTCAACCAAAAGCACCAATACCACCTAATACCTCATTCGAACTTGTACCAATCCTCAAATCACCTCAAACAACACCGGAAACCTAATTAAATCAAGGATTCAAGCCTAAGAACTTCAAATTATATCAAAATACGCTTTCGATAAAAAACCTAACCAAACCTCGTCCGAATGACCTAAAATTTTGCACGCACGTCCCAAATGACATGAAGGAGCTACAACATCTTCGGGAATTCAAATCCGACCCTCGGATCAAAAACTCACTATCGGACCGGAAACATAAAAAATTCCAACTTCGACATTTCAAGCTTAAATGAGCTACGAACCTCCAAAATACATTCTGAGCACGCTCCCAACCCCAAAATCACCTAACGGGGCTAACAGAACCATCAGATTTCCATTCCGAGATCGGCTTCACAATGTTTCGAATACAGACCATTTTTCAACTCTTAAGATCTCATTTAGGGACTAAGTGTCCCAAAACACTCTGAATCCTAACACCGAAGGTCCCGGCAAACCAAAATAGCAAAAATGAACTTAGGGGTAGCAGTTAATGGGGGATCGATGTGTAAATTCTAAAAACGACCGATCGGGTCATTATAATAGTGAAGCACATATATGGTCAACTCAAGCATGTGGGATGCACGCGAAGGAGATAAATATCAATTACCAGAAGTGAGATCTCCTAATCCTGATCGAAAATGTTTCATATTAGATAAGGAGAAAGACTCTTTACTTAAAGGAAACACAGCTTAAGAGATGGATAGAGTTAGAGGATGATACCAATTAGAACTCTTCCACCAAGGAAGAGTATCATCAGTATTATATTCAATCTCTATTTACTAACTCCATAAATATCAGTGTTGTTCTCTTTTACAGGTAACACACATAAGCAGAAGTTAAACGTGAATTGAGAGCAAAATAACAAGGCGATTTTGCAAGCAATTTGTGTG
This sequence comes from Nicotiana glauca, assembly GCA_026770625.1. Taxonomy (NCBI): domain Eukaryota; kingdom Viridiplantae; phylum Streptophyta; class Magnoliopsida; order Solanales; family Solanaceae; genus Nicotiana; species Nicotiana glauca. The sequence continues at coordinate 73,734 of MU714732.1, forward strand.
TGATTCAAGCGTGCAAGCCTGAAGCTACTTGAACTAGATAGAAGCACCAGTTCCAATTGTATGTCTTGTATTGTAGTTCAGTTGTAGTAGGTGTTTTTCATATTGAACCTTTTAACTTTCTCTAGAAGCAATTGTATTAGGTACTCAGAGTTTTCGAGTTAGAATTAACTTGAAGTTGTCGCAACAGTTAAGGTTGTGTGCTACAACGGGATTAGAGTTAATCCTAGGTTTACAAAGGAGTTTTCTAAATGCAGTTTTTGGCTTAGTGATTTTAGTGGAGAGTTTGAAAAAATCTTACTGGAAGGTAGGTTGTGGTTTTTCACTTTTTGAGCCAGATGTTTTCCTCGTAAAATCTATGTGTTCTTTAATTTCTATATTTATTATTTTGCAACAGTAGTAGTTGAAACACATAGAAGAACCAGGTCCTTCAATAATCAGGTAAAACAAAAAATTAGGCACCACAAAAATCACTCCTCCCTCTTGTGTGGTATTGAAATCCTGAACATCACGTTGTGCAATGCTTAAATAGAAAACATCTTTTATTTATCAAACGTGCCAAGCAACATGACCACATAAATACAAAAATCAGCAAAATAAAAGAAAGCAAAAATGCTAAACTACGCCATCACCAGAACCCAAGGGAAGAGCAACATCTACGCCCCCAAAAGAAGTAGGAGGATCTGCCGCCGGCACATGATCTTGTCCTTCGTCATCATTCTTTTCAAGTTCCTCCTCGATTTCTGAAGACACGGAACCGGTACTAGAAGAGTCAGTTGTATCAGATTGAGCTTCGAGGCGTTCTCGAGCAATTAACTCTGACGAGCGCAAAACACACACTTACATTATTATCGCTAATAAAATATAGTATATTATAATATTGTATACTCAGGGATTGGAGTTAAAAAATATTCTCATAGTTTATAGTCTAATCGCTATCCAGGTGAATCAACAGTCAAAATTTATATGATTAATAACTTAAATTAACTAAGAATCTAAAGTTATTGACTAATGACAATTGAGACATGGAATACGCAAATAAGGTTATCAATGGGAGAAGATATGGTTTTGAAAGGATTGGTGCAAGATAATTGTTCGGGATCTAACTCCAGATTATTCACTTTTAATATTCAAGTGAGTCTCTCGAGTTCACTTAATTATTTGTTCAAACGTTATTAGAAACTCCTCTCTCGATTAACTCTTAACCTCATGAGATGAACCAATTTTAAACATGTGATGATATGCAAGAATGCATAGTGGACTGGTCTTAGGAGAACCTCTCTCGATTATCCTCCAAACTAGGTTTAAACAATAATTCAACTAGACTCTTTTGATTAGTAAGAAGAATTAATGAACTCAACCAACAATATAATGCAAAGACATCACAAGTTATGCCTCTCTCGATTACATGAACAAATGAATATTGATGCGATAGTTAAATCATCCAAAAACACTTCAGTACATAAAACTAGAGTTATAATCAATAAACAAATATCAATACACCAAATACATCAAACCCTAAAGTGAACTACTCCATAGATATGGAGAAATTCATCAAAAATATAATTAAAGTATAGGAAATAATAAATTACCAATCTCGGGTCTTGAGTGTGGAATGAATGATGAAATCCCCGTGAATGAGTTCTTCCAACTCCTACTTAATGTCCTTATGTCTAAAGTATGTCAAAAGTCTAGAAAATAACATTTTCCATGTATTTATACCAAGTAGGGTTAGGCCCAGACGAAACTACTCTTTCCTAACAGAAATAGGACAATTGCTCTGGACAAAATACACAAGCGCACCGCATAGGGAGACGCGCCACACCACACACTTTTGGGACTTGTAACAGAGATTGTACTTTTCATCAAGAAGCAAAAATACACTGTTGCGACTCATTATGCACTGCCCCACGCATTGCAACAGTGTAATTTTCTCAGAGTCTTACTTTTTTCTTGCATTTTGACGTCTAGACTTGGTCCTCGACTCTCGAAAATGTTCCTAGCTTAATCCATTGGGATTTTACTTAGACTTCAAAACTCCAAATAGATCGAATTAGTTAACAACATCTACATAGCTCAGAATCATTCTTACAAGGCATAAAACACACGACAAATGCAAACACCACTAATAAAAGCTCAAAACAAGTAAAATGCAGTGAATTAGAGTGCAATAAGTGAGTAAAATACGTAATTATAGCATACCATAAAACTCCATCATTCGGTCCTTGTCGATCTCATCATCAATATCAATTACGCCCTCTTTGGCTTCTTTTTATGTTTTCCTCCTCATATGATACATAAAATGTGTTTTTTCAATAATAAGCGAATTTTGTCGGTGCTGAAGTTCTGATTTAAACCTATCAACCTCAGTAAGAAGGCCACCCCGCTCGGATCTTGTGACACTAAGGCTAATATCGAGGTCGCAGATTGTGGTTATATAAACCTTATTTTGTTCCAAGATCCTCATATACCTATCGTCTGTCTGAGCGCATTTTTTCTCTGTAACACCAACCTCTTCAGCTTTGGAATTCAAGGCTACCTCCAAGTTATTCACTCGTTCAATTGATGCAGCCTCACACTCTACAGCAGTAATCAAGGCATCTTGAACTTCAGACTTCTTAGTTAGCTTCTTGAAATTGAACATTTAATTTAGAAGCTTCTTCACTAAGGGCAACTACTTCCTTCTTGCTAAGTTGCACCCATGCCTCAACATCACTCACCTCAGTGATGAGTGGTGATTTTACCACTCATTCTAGCCTCTTTTCCTTATCTTTTATGTCCTTTTAATTATAAAATGAGGTTGTTTATGGTGGTTATTGTTAAATTTTCAGGTACATGATGCTACGAGATCATTTGAGTTGAATTGAAGCGGAATTGAGCTAAAGAGAGTGAAACAATGCAAAACTTCCACTGATTCCGCTTCTGCGGAAGTTTGGCCGCGGAAGCGACCTCGCTTCTGCGTAAATTTGACCACTTCTGCATTTCAGGCATGGATTGAGAAATTCTGCTTCTGCGGAGGGAAAAGCGCAGAAGCAATCACGCTTCTGCGAAGAGCAAACCGCTTTTGCGAAAATGGCTGAGAATGGAGAAATCGCTTATACGGTTATAGTATCGCTTCAGCGATGTCGCTTCTGCGACTTTGGTATCACTTCTGCGGATCTTTGCAGGAACTCAATTTACGCTTCTGCGATGAGGTCTGCGCTTATGCGGAGCCGCACCTGGGATGGTTCTTCCGCAGGTGCGGAAATCGAGCATCAGACCTGGGGCAGAATGGACAATTTCATAATTTCTCATCCGAAATCATTTTTATACTCATCCAAGCAGACATTTGAGAGATCTTTGGATTATTTTCAGTTCTTAGAACTAGAGAGAACATTTTTGGAAGCTAGGATTTTGCACACACACTTGGGTCTTGAAGATTGAAGCTTGTGGTTAAGATTTTCTAACCCATTTATGTTTATTTCTTCATTTCCTTGCTTTATATTGAATATTTAAGTGTGTAGTATTTATTTCCCACACTTGAACCTTGTTTATCATATTTAAAGTGTGGATTAAATACCTCGTTGTGCTTATGTATTGAATAATTTTTATTCTTTTATGAAGTGAGTTATTGTTATTTTAATTATTCTTGTTCTTTAATGTTTCCAAAGGGATTAGCTAACCCTAGGACTCGCCCATTAACTCCGAATTGATTTTGGGAAAAATGGTTTGGGGTTGGGAAAGATTAATTAACAAGAACTTGAGGCGTTAACCCTCATTTTATAGATTCTACCTAGGGATAGGATTGAACTTCTTGTAGCCTTCTAGGTGTGCTTAATCGTCTAAGTGTGATTAGGGATAATTCAATTAGAAAGTCTTGTTAGTTTTCGGAAGAAGCTAATTAAGAATTATTATCTGTGGCTAATTAACATAAACTCGCTCATATTT
>MU714732.1:79410-89620 GCA_026770625.1 Nicotiana glauca
TTGGCAATGCCCAACTAGCGATAATTTTCTTACATGCCTAATCGCCTACATATTGTTCTCTGTGGGATTCGACCCCGACTCATAGTTGGGTAAATTATATTTCTGTGACCGTGTCTATTGCTTTTTAGTAGTGTATTTGGACGTCACCACTTAGCAGCTTACGCTTCTAGCACCGGGAGATATCAGGACAAGTTGATTCCTATCGACTAACCAGTGATCTCGCTCGGACTTGGGTCCTTCTTTGTCAAAGATCAATTTCTGAAGGTCCTTTGAAGTGAGAAATTGGCATGTAAAGCTCATATCAAAGTTAGAAACCCTTTCATAACAAGTCAAGAAAAAGCAAGCAACAAAAATGACAGGTACAATAACGCTAATGCATTGTGCATGGCGTGATTTATCATACACACCCCTAAAATAAAGTGTATTTTCTTCTTATCTTTCTTAGATAATTGGCAAATTCCATCGGTCTAGATAGCATATGACACTGAGAGAGAGACATTCCTCCTCCTCTAGAGATCTTTAGATGGGTGGCGAGTAGTTATGCCCCAAATTCCTATTGTTTGGGGACTAGGGAAGAAGGACATCCTCTTTTCAGGCGTATGCAGGGAGATGTAGCAGTTGCTGGTGATGAAGTTATGTCCGGAATGGAAGGAGATGAAGCTGAAGGTGTTGTCGGTTTAGAAGAAGTTGCAGCAGAGACAATGTTGTTTGCTGGTTCCTCACCAACCGAATGCAGAAGTGACCTGGTACTAGGACTTATAGTACATGGAGCAGCAACTGGGAACGAAAAAGGAGAATTGGAATTCTCCACTAAGTCAAATTCTCCTAGAGCGCACGAGATTCATCATCAGTTGGGGTTATAAACTCGTCAAACTGAGAATTCTGTTGAGCTGATGAAGAACGTTGCCTCCTCTGTAGGGAAGCCCCTTCATCACTGACTTTCCCATCATTGTCAATAACCACAATGGTTTCGGCTGGATCAGGTGCGAGTTTCTTGACTTTTTTATTCTTACCCTTGGTGCAGGAAGAAAGCTGCCTTTTTCGTTGCTTGTTCTCCTATCAGGGACTCTAAGAGGAAGCACTTGCTCTAGAAGCGTATCTGATGGAACCTATTCGGGTAAGAGACTCCTTCAACAACCTTGCATTCTATGCGGGATCAGCCCTACGGGATGGAAACAGAACCCTATAGGAGACCTAAATCCAACAAAAAGGTAAGGTTAGCCTATTTTCCTATGTACAAAGATAGAATGAAGGCAAAAACAGTTTAACATGATTCTTGGACCTCCACCCGTATTTGTGGGCCAACTCTTTCCAGTGGCGGGTCTCAGGCATGGTGATGTCTAGAATATTCTGAACCCACCAATCCAGGACTTCAAACCTTGGTGGTGTCCACCAAGTTATTTAAATAACTAAACGAAAAGGGTCAATAATAACATGAAATAACCTTTTAAAAAAAAAGAGATAGACTTTGAAATCACATGAATTAGTCCAGGACTTAGGGGAGAATGAAGTTGTGGTCGGGATGATATCCCTGGTGGTAATAACGACAAATCACTCCATCCATCCACGGTCATTGTCGTCATCCATGCAAGTAAGTAATGCATGGTGGCCACGCTCGCTGAAATTTATTACTCCCCTATGAATGATCTTGAGGGAGTAGAGGTTCACCATATGAGCCACGGTGAGGGGCTTTTTTTTTTCTGGCACAACCGCCACAGATAGGCCAGCGTTTGCCACACCAAAGAGCTCACTTGTGCCAAACAAACCTGATACTGGTGGCACAACTCTAAAATCATGAGGTCAAGTCCCTCGATAAAATAAAAATAGTCCTAAGGTGAACGGATATTGGTACTTATGTATAAAACCCTTCTTAGTAAAGGTCACTTGCTCCACCAGATCGGGAGTAATGATGTTTAAGGCGTGGTAGTCACATCCTCCTTCATAGTAGGAATACTGGAAGGGCGAATATAAGAAGGGTATTTGCCAACAGCCCAAGTGCGAGAGTTTGAAAAAGGGAACTTCTATTTGATGTCCTTGGCTGTGTTGAGATGTTTGGGTATGATGGTGCTCACCGTAGAAGGATCAACATCAACATCGGCCTCTTTGTCTTTGCTTCTCTTCGAGCCCCCAACGAAGAGAAAACCAGAGTTCTTCAAATTATTTGTGTAAGAAGACTTAATTAGTAGAGGGTGATAAGAGTTTTTTTGAAGAAGATCAAAGAAAGATGGAAGCAGAAAGAAGTTTAATGCAAAGAAGTTGATAAGAGTTTATGAAACTAGTAGAAGTGAAAGAATAAGAATGAGGCGTATAAGTAAACAAATAGGCGAATAAAAATGTGACCATGATTAAATCGAGAACCAACTAAAATATTGCTAAATTATGGAGTAACATATGGCCGGGGTATTAAATGCGAGGAGACGTGCTTCTTATAAAGCGTCAGAAACTTTTCAAAAAGGTTCAGAAAATTTCCCGTGAAGAAAGGAATCTTTACCAACTTTCCGGTGGCACAAGTGCCACTGGAAAGCAGAGAGACTATCTATATAGGGTAAAATTTTTTTATATTAAATTCTCGAATGGCAGAGTGACACGTGGAACCAGGGGGGCAGACAGAAGGTGACGCGAGTGGAAACAAAGACCGATGACAACACCTTCTATTTGCACCGTGTAGATCCCGAAGGGAACATTATCAACAAGAGCAAATAAATACTTGTCACCGGATGACATTCAATGAAGAATATTCCTCATTGTTAAATATGCAGATGTTACAGAGAATTTTGGCATTCATGACCTGCCGTTAAATATTCATCAATGGCCTCCATTATTGTTATTAATAGGGGCTTGATCCTAGGACCTTTTTTCCTAAGTATAACTATAAATAACGGCTTTAACAACCATTGTAAGACACGAAAATTCTGAGAAACTTATGCTACGTACTATTTCCAAGCTAAAGAATATTTTATTTTTTGTCTAACGTTATTCTTATTGCTTCCTTCGGAATAGAGGGGGACCTACGTTGCAGGTTGAGGGGTCACAGGAACCTGTTAGCCTCGGCAAAAACTCTGTATATATATTTTCTATATGTTTGTACATAGAGTTGGGACCCCTTAAATATTTTTCTTGTGCCCCCGGACACGAAAAGGCAGAAGGAAGGAATGGTTATGGGAGCATGCTATGGTTTCCTTCTTTTTTGCTGAACGACGGGGGTTCGAGACTCCCTTCAGACTTTTCACCTTCTTATTCCTATTTTGTACACTAAATCAAACAGGATTAAATCACCCTAATATTCCTATTTTGTACACTAATTCTTAGTGTACTAGAGAACTTTATTTATTATTTTTATATTTTGTTGAACCCAATTATAGTTTAGTATTACTTAATTAATTTTATTCTCTTCAAATTCCTCCCTTAAAATTAAAAAGCTTCAAATTGCAACTTATTGCGGTTTAGTATTACTTATTTATTCTCTTCAAATTGCTCCCTTAAAATTAAAAATCTTTAAATTGCAATTTATTGCTCCATAAATAGAAAAAATACAAATCATTTTGCCACAACCTTCTTTTTTTTTTTCCAGAAGAAGGCTGTGGTTGTATTTATTACTTTTATATTTTATTGAATTCGAATGTAGTTTAGTATTCATGCATAATAGTTAAGTTAATTAATTTTATTCTTTTTCAAATTCCTCCCTTAAAATTAAAAACTTCAAATTACAACTTATCATTCCACAAATAGAAAAATATAGATTATTCTGCTACAACCTTCTTTAATAATAACTTTGACAAGGCACTAGATATTCGTCAACTCCGAATCGGCAATGAAAACTAAGAGTTTGAGACTCTTTTTTAGTTCTTTGACTATTAATATGCCCTTAATGTTGATTTCTTTCGTAAGTTTTTGTTATTTTTTAAAGTTTGATCACTAACCCTTTTTGTATTTAAGAAAAAAATAAAAATTTAAAGTTTGAAACAGGTTTAAATCAAACACTTTTCCTTCCTGTAGCACCCATTTTGCTAAAAAAATTCTTTCTTTTGGTGCTTTGTCTTCCTTTGTTTCTTTAGCACATCAAAATTTATTGCTAGTAATTAGTAGTATATAATAGTGCCCCCGCTGTACTAAAATTCTAGGTCCGCCTCTGCTTCGAAAGCGTTGTTCCCGGAATCAAGCTATCTGCAATTTATCTCGATTTCAACGCTAAGTTTTAAATTTTATTTAATGCATTTATCGTTTTAGGGATACGATCCGCTTGTCTATAAATCACTCTATAAATTATACTGTATTGTTTTACGGGTAAACAAAAAGAACTGTGTTAAATTGCCCAGCAATCATCTTATATTTTACTTACTATGGATGTTACTTTATAATTCCTATGTTAAATGGAGAAAGTTCATAATTAAATAAATGAGAGAGTACTTAAAAATTAAACCAAAGTAAATGAAAGTTAGTTTCAAATTCAATTTTAAAAACTTGCTCATAAAGTGAAGATCATCCAAAAATAGAAAAAAAAATGAATACGTATTTTGCATCCTGAATTTGAGATAAGATTTCTTTGACACAACTATTAAATACGAGACCTCTTGCATACAAAACATGATTACAACTACGTCTAATACACCACTCCGTACATGACCACTTCTTTGAAGCAAGTATATGTAACACATCAATAGAATCGTGCCATGTGTCACTAAAAAACACTTTGAAAATTGCAATTATTTTCTGCACTTTTCATCTTCCCCATGACTGCCACTACCTGTTGGAATCAAAACAACAGTGAATTTAAAATTGGTTTCAAATAACAACATTGATAACTAAATAAAAAGATGCTATTTAACTATGAAAGTGGGGTATATTATTTCTCTGATGAAGCACTATTTATGCAAGAGAAAGTAACATATTTTCTTAGTATTTCTAAACTGCTACAGTTATTATTATTATTTTTTTGGTAATTATATTTTTCATTAATCACCAAAAGAGGCCTTTACAAATCAGTAGGGTCATCCTCGACTCACTTACTCTTTACATGTTATCTAAATCTACCTATACTATGAACAGTACATAAGAAAATCATACACAAGCTGATTAGTTGCTACATTATTTTCAGAAACTAAGCTGCTGTAGATTTGCTCTCATTCCTCCTTGAGCTCGAATGTTACAAACACATGCCATTTCTCTTGCTACCTGCTCTGTAGTCGTGCTTGTCCCCTCAAATATTCTACTATTTCTCGCCCTCCAAAGTCCATAAACATGTTTTGCATATACCATTTTCAGTAGTCTGGCTGCACATGACTTCCCATTAGATTTTGTTGTTATCCATGCCATCATCTGTGCATAATCAAGATTGGGATTCACCTGGAGTTGTAACCATTGCATAAGTCTTCCCCATACTGCTTTGGCAAAACTGCATTCACCAAACAGATGTGTGTGTGTTTCATTTGCCCCATTGTACAAACAACATATTGTACTCACTTGTATTCCCCATTTTACAAGTCTATCTGTTGTCATTAATCTACCATGGCATTGCATCCACATGGTAAATCTTGCCTTAGGCCTAACATCATTGTGAAACATTAAAGCTCTCCAAGGAACCTTCTTATGATTTCCCAACATGCCTAGATATATCTGCTTGATACTACTCTGGTTGATTTGAGCTGTAGGCAGTTGCTGTATTATCTCTCTAGCCTCTATGATCTTCCTCACCATCCAGCTCGCCTGTTGGGGTATGTCCATCTCCATTATGCTTTGACCTTTTATGTAGTATGTGTGGATCCATTTCATCCACATCTTGTCTTTTTTCTTTGCCAAATCCCAATAGACTTTACTGATAGCAGCTCTATTCCAGATTCTGATGTTCAGAAGATTATACCCTCCAGCGGATTTAGGTAAACACATTCTATCCCATGCTATCAAAGCTCTCTTGGTGATTGTATTATCACTAGACCAAATATAGCTTTTGCAGTATGATTCAATCAGATTCATTACCTTAGTTGTAATAATGAATATTTGAGACCAATAGGATTGTATCCCAAAAATATCTGTTTGGACTAACTGTACCCTACCAGCATAAGATAATTTTCTAGCAGTCCAAGATGAAATTCTTGCAACTATTTTGTCAATCAGTGGTTTCCATTGCATAGCTGTTACCTTCTTTGTATCAAGGGGAATGCCTAAGTATTTGAAAGGTAACTCTCCAAGTGAGTATCCAGTCTTCTGTAGTAATTTCCTTTTTAGTATCCTGTGCAACTCCTCCAAAATAAATTGCACTTTTAGTAGGATTAGCAATTAGTCCAGATGCAGCAGAGAACTGCATGAAGTAGGCATGCAAAGTAGTGACAGATTTGCAATCCCCTCTAGCAAACATCAGTAAATCATCTGCAAAGCTGAGGTGTGTTATATCCAGCTTACCACATCTAGGATGATACATATATTCCTTATAATGTTTCAGTCCTCTGAGCAGCCTACTTAGATATTCCATTGCAATTGCAAACAAGAATGGTGATATGAGATCGCCCTGTCTGAGTCCTTTAGCAGCTTCAAAAGGCTTTGTTAGTTCCCCATTTATCATAATTGAATAAATCACTAAAGTTACACAAGCTGTCACCTAATTGATGAATTTTGTGGGAAAACATAGATACTCTAGCAACTGTTTCAGATACACCCACTCAACTGAGTCATATGCTTTCATCATGTCAACCTTCATCATACACCTAGGGGATATATGCTTCCTGCTATAAGCCTTAACAAGTTCATGGGCAAGTATGATGTTATCAGCTATCTTCCTCCCTGGTATAAAACCTACTTGAGCTTCAGCAATGATGTATGGCATGATCTTTTGTAATCTACCAGCTATGACTTTGGAAATAAGCTTGTATAGCACAGTGCAGCTCGCTATAGGCCTAAAATCTCTAATAGTCACTGGGTTGGGTATCTTTGGTAGCAAAGTAATAGTAGTGCAATTGGTTGCTGGAAGCATCACCCCCGTGTGAAAAAATTCTTTCACTGCAGCATACACTTCATCTTTGATCAATGGCCATGCTTTCTTAAAAAATTCAGCATTGTACCCATCTATACCTGGTGCTTTATCACTTCCTATTCCTTTCAAAGCTTCTTCTATCTCTTGGCAAGACACTTCAGCTATCAAATCTTGTTGTTGCTGTTTTATTAGGGGTAGGTCCTCTCCTCATCACCATCTTATCTACTGTTGGAAGAACATGTGCACTAGTACCCATTAAACTTTTATAAAAAGGATACTATCTCCCCCTTCATATCTTCATGATCTGTTATGATACTTCCTGCCAACGTTTGCACCTCATCAAGATGTTTCCTCTGTTGTCTCTCCTTTATCATTGCAGTAATGTATTTATTGTTGCCATCACCCAGTTTGATCCAGTTTGCTCTTGATTTCTGCTGCAATATCTTCTCTTTAATAATTGACCATGTCTCCAGCTTTTGCAACCATTCCTTTTCTTGTTCTTGTAGCATATCACTATAGTTACTTTGCAACTGTTGTTGTATATGTTGGATGGTTTGTCTGGCTTCTTCTATCTTCTCAGTTACACCTTTGAATTCAGCTTTATTTAGTTGCCTAAATTTGCTTTTCATTCTCTTGAGCTTGGCCCATATACTTTTCATCTCCCTTGTTCCTTTGTTACTGCTCCACTCTTCTCTTATTATCATTGGAAAATCAGGATGGTTAGCCCATACATTAAAGAACCTGAAAGGACTCTTGTTAAACTTCTATGGTTGCGTTATATTGATGGACATGGGGTTATGATCAGAAATATAAGGCTCCCCATATACTGTAGTCAAGTGATTATAATTCATCATCCATATATCATTCCCAAATACCCTATCAATCCGACTCCATACCCTATCATCTCCTTGCTGCTTGTTAGTCCATGTGAAATAATCCCCTTTCCATGGCAATTCTACCACTCCAATGTCATGATAGCATTCAGCAAAATCCTTTATGTCTGCAGTTTTCACAGGTACTTTTGAGAGTCTATCTTGGGCATATAAGATATCATTGAAGTCTCCCCCAATAAGCCAAGGTCCTGTAGTATTCTGAGCTATTCTTTTAAGGTGTTCCCATAAGTTCCTTCTTTGATCTGCATCATTATAGCCATATACTATTGTGAGGTAGCAGTACATCCCATTTTGCTTCCCAGTTACCAAACAATGTATGAATTGGTCATGCTTATCCAGAGGTTGGATAGTATAGACATGATCATCCCATATAATCTACACTATGCCATTCACAGCATATTCATTGTTAGTTATCCTGCTCCAATTATGTACTATTCTACTGATCACCTTCCCTGCTTTGTCCTCTTTCACCTTTGTTTCAACTAAACCAGCCAGCTTGTAATGTTTTTCCCTTATGTACTGCTTTATTTCCTTTTGTTATGTCTCTTATTCAGTACCCTAATGTTCCATATTAACCAAGTCATTGATGTATGATTATTCCACCTCTCAGATCAGGTGGCCTAGTTACCTCCATTTGCCCCTCTTCCTGCTGCAATACCTGAAACCCATTCTTTGTGGCTATTACTGCATTGCCCAGTGTCCTACCACTAGTGTTAACTAGAGCTGTCTATTCTTCCCTTTGCTGAACCTGTTATATTTCTCTAGCTTTCCCTTTATCCTTTGTAGCCTGTGCCTTCTCAACATTTTCATTGTTAGTAACTGTATTCTCTTGCCTCACAAGGTTGGTTGCTCCCTTGTTTATGTTTCCTTGTTGTTGTTGTCCCTACCCTTTAACTTGTCACCTTGTGGTAATTCTCCCATGCTTTTGTGTTTCTCTATACTTCTCCTCTTTGTTCACTTTCTTCTCCACAGTGCAGTCCTGCCCTATCTTCATGCAATTTATGCAGTATTGAGGCTTCCACTCATATTCCACCTGCACTTGAATCTTCTTCCCCGATGGTTATTACAATGTTAATTCTGTTGGTAGCTATTTTGTCACATTAGCTTCCACCAGAATTCTAGCATATGAAATACGAGTCTTCTTAATGGTACATTTATCCTCAAACAGTGGTTTCCCAATGACACTTGCTACCTTGCTCAGTGTCTTGTTGCCCCAATAACTCATAGGCAGATTTGGTATGGTAATCCACAAAGGAATTTCCATTAGAAACTCTGCCTTAATATCAAAATCAGGTGTCCATTGTTTCAATACCATTGGTCTCCCATTAATGGTATAAGGTCCTCGCTTTCTCCGGTGCTGCTGCTTGTGTCTTTATCTCATCCTTCTTCTCAGCTACTACTGTTTCATTGGTTTGCAGCTCAGCCACTGTTGCTTGTTCCTTCATAACCTCCATAACTGTTGCTGGAGTGCCTTCACATGATGACGAAGACACATGCATCTGCACAACACTGAGATCTATACTTTTCATCGGTCCCTTAGCGTTGCTAGTAGATCCTAATTTCAGAGAATTAGCTTGAACAATTGGTGTTGTTATTTGCTGCATAGATCCTTGAGCTAGAGTGTTTGCGATTACTGTTGCACTGATAGCTTCGCCGACGGTCACAAGAGGCTCTCGTTTAGGTCGACCTCGCTTTCTCACCATGGCTGATTCTCAGACGGCATTCGTTAGCATAACGTACGCCGAGAGCTTAGAGTTAAAATTGCTACAGTTAATTGAATAGAAAATGATGACAATTCTTAGATTCTTGACCCTAATAGAGAAAACAAGCCTAACAACTTGTCATTATCCCAAATCCATCTAGTCCCGATGGCAACCTAACTCCAAATGCTAGGTAAGCCAAATATATAGTAATGTAACGCAAATGACAACTCAATAATAACAAGGAGTGATATAGCTCAAATATATACAATATCCCAAGGTTCGTTAGTACAAGTCACGATCCACAAAAATATAAATTCACAAAGCTAGTTCGAAAATAACTACAACATATGTTTGGAATATATATGAGCAGAATACAAATCCAAATCTATCAAAGACAAGTGATTACTATATCTGGAAAGAGATATATCTTCAGTTCTAGCTTCTGTCATCCATAGCAACTTAGCTCCAATATTTGCACATAAGATGCAGAAGTATAGTATGAGTACAATACGCCAAATGTACTCAGTAAGTATTTTAACTAAACTCGGTATAGTAGTGACGAGGTCTTAGGACTCACAATATATATATATATATATATATATATATATATATATATATATATATATATATATATATATATATATATATAT
>MU714732.1:91161-115155 GCA_026770625.1 Nicotiana glauca
ATAGCTCAATAACAAATTCGTGTATCTAGCAACAGTAACAAAGTCCAAACAGGAAAATGTGCGCAAGTCTCTTAACAATTTAAGATGTAAAGAAGATATGCTTCCGATTTCAAATAACCCATCAAAAATTGCATATGGGGGAGATATGCCCAGATACTGTTTCACTTCAACAACTTATCTTATAGAGAATATATGCGTCTAACATCATTAAATCATCAAAGCTTCCATATAGAGAAGATATGCATAAAGTAACAAATAATCTTTCCACAGGTGCATATATATAGGATATGCATGAAATAACAGAAAAATCCTTCAACAGTTGCACATAGAGAAGTTATGCATGAAACATCAATTAATCCTTCAACAAGTGCATAGAGAGAAGATGTTCATGATTACTCAATTAATCATTCAATAATTGTAAATAAAGAATTTATGGATAATTAAACAAATCAAGTCACACAGATTCTAATATAGAGAAGATACGTTCCGCGTCTCATCTCATCAAGAAAGGTAGTATATAGAGAATATATGCATTAAGGCATCTATATATTCTAAAGCTAGCATATAGAGAAGACATGCAGTAAAATTAGGTATATGTCCAAGGAGTTTTCAAATGTAGGAGAGATGCAAAGTCAAACTAAGGTTCATTTTCCCATAAAAACGACAACCAAAAACCCATTGGTTTCTCATAAGGTATGTGTAACCCATCAAGAGAGAAACATGAGAGGATGACCGTAGGTATATGGATCGTTACCCACACGCCGCACAAATAAATCATGTGTTTCACGGCTACCTCACATGCCAATGATATGCACGGAAAGCTCACATTCCATAATCCTAATACTAAACGAACACCTCATGTGCCAAATAACTCATCCCGTACGGATTGCTCACTTCCTGGAAACCCAGACCATCATATAGAAGGCATATATAACAATATATCTATACTAAGGAGGATATGGTGATTGCTTATTCTTCCCTCCAATTGAAGCCTTATGAGAAGAACTACCCCATCCATGATCTAGAGTGGCAGCCATTGTCCACACAATGAATATTTGGAGGCACTATCTCTACGGCATATGTTATCAGGTATTTATAGATCATCGAAGTCTACAACACTTGTTTAAGCAGAAGAATCTAAATTTGAGGTGTGAAGGTGGTTAGAGCTGATAAAAGACTTGATAACCATTATGTATCATCTCGGGAAGGCCAGTATGATGGTTGATGCCTTGAGTAGAAATACTAATAGTGTTGGTATCCTTGCATATATTCCACTTGGTGAGAGGCTACTAGTATTGGATGTTCAGGCTTTGGTCAAACAGTTCCTGAAGTTAGATGTTTTTGAGTCTAGTTAGGTTCTTTCTTGCTTGGTTTCTACGTCTTCTATGTATGAGCACATCAGAGAGCGTCAGCATGACGACCCCTATTTGCTTGTCCTTAAGGACACGGTGCAGCACAGTAATGCCAAAGAGGTTTCTATTGGAGATGATATGGTGTTGCGGATGAAGGGTCAGATCTGATGCCCAATGTGAATAGGTTATGTGAGTTGATTCTTGAGGAGGCCCATAGTTTGCGGTATTCCATTCACTCGAGTGTCTCTACGATGTATCACTATTTGAGGCAACAAAAGTAGTGGAGGAGAATAGATAATGATATACTAGAGTATATGGCTTGGTGCTTGAACTGTTAGCAGGTGAAGTACGAGCATTAGTGGTCAAACATTTTGCTTGAGAGACTTGAGATTCTCGAGTGGAAATAAGAGCGTGTTACCATGGATTTTGTTGTTGGGTCCCATGGAATATGAAGAAATTTGATGCAGTTTGGGTGATTATGGGCTGGTTAACTAAGTCCGCACATTTCATTCTGGCTGTGACTTCTTATTTTGCAGAGCGATTGAATCTGATATACATTTGGGAGATCTTTCGTTTGTATGGAATGCCCATATCCATCATTTCTTATAAGGGAATGCAGTTCACGTTGCAGTTTTGGAAATCAGTGCAACGAGAGTTGCACACACAGGTTGAGTTGAGTACATCATTTCACCCCAAACAGACGGGCAGTCCGAGCGCGTCATTCAAATCTTTGAGGACATTTTACTTTTGTGTCATGGATTTTTGGGGTTCTTGGGATCAATTTTTGTCGTTCGCTGAGTTTGCCTACAACAATAGCTACCAATTGAGTGCATAGATGGCTCCTTATGAGGCTTTATATAGGATGTGTTGTCATTCTCTTGTTGGTTGGTTTGAGCCGGGAGAGGCTAGGTTGTTGGGTACTGATCTGGTTCGGGATGCATTGGAGAAAGCGAAGTTGATTCAGGATCGTCTTCGTACAGCTAAGTCTAGGCATAAAAGCTATGTTGATAATAATATTCGCGATGTTGCATACATGGTAAGTGATAAGATTTTGCTTCGAGTTTCGCCCATGAAGGGTGTGATGTGGTATGGAAAGAAGCGCAAGTTAATCCCATGGTATATTGGCACTTTTGAGGTACTTGTGAGGATTGGATAGGTAGCTTAGAACCTTGCAGTTCCACCTAGTCTATCGGGTGAGCATATAGTGTTTCATGTTTCTGAAAGTATTACAATGACCCGTCCCATGTGTTGGACTTCCGCATAGTACAACTAGATGGGGACTTGACTTATGATGTGGAGCCGGTGGCCATTTTGGATCGGCAGGTTCAAAAGAAGAGATCAACGAATATAGGTTCAATTAAAGTTTTGTGGAGAGGCCATTCAGTCAAGGAGGCTACTTGGGAGATTGAGATGGAGATGTGGAGAAGTTATCAACACCTATTTAAGACTCAAGGTTTGATTCTAGACCCGTTCAAGGACGAACATTTGTTTAAGAGGGGGAGAATGAAACAACCAAGGTGGTCATTTCGTGTATTCTAGCCTCGTTACCCTATTTCATGCTTGTTCTATGTTAACTTTGGGTATGAGACTAGTTGGGGTTGTTGGTTTGGTTCCGGGGCTGTTTCAGAGCGAATTGGGACACTTAGTGCGAAGGTTGGAAACTATGTTCAAAGAGTTGACCAGAGTTTGACTTTTTTGTAAGAGACTATGGAATATAGTTTTGATGGTTCCGATAGCTTCGTATTGTTATTTTTGACATAGGCATACGTTCGGATAGTGATTTTGAAGTCCGTAGATTGACTTGATGATTTTTGGTGAAAGTTAAGAAAATTGAAGGTTTGAAAGGTTGAGAGGTTTGACCGATAGTTGACTTTATTGATATCCAGTTCAGATTTTCGTTCCGAATGTTAGAATAGGTCTGTTGTGTAACTTAAGACCTGTATACAAAATTTGAGGTCAATCAGAGTTAGTTTGATATAATTTGGCATTACTTTAAGAAGTAATTATGGAAATTGCGAACAATAGTTCGCATTTGCGAACTCAAGCCTATAAGGAGGACTTCGCATTTGCGAGCCTTTAATCGCATTTGCGAGCACAACACCTCCACATTTGCGAGCCTTTAGTCAGATTTTCAAACACAGTAGAAAAAAGGATATCTTTGCATTTGCGAGACTAGGTAGACCTAGGATATCTTCGCAATTGCAAGAGGCCGTTCGCATTTGCGATATCGCATTTGCAAACCAGGCTTCGCAAATGCGAAGGCTGCAGGTCAGAAATGTAGCAGCTGTGATTCAACTTCCAAAATGCTCTCGTGGCCTATCCAAAACTCACCCGAGCCCTCGAGGCCCCAAACTAAACATTCACACAACCTCAAAAACATCCTACAGACTTATCCGTGCGATCAAATCGCCAAATTAACATCATAAACATCGAATTAAGCCTCGAATTCCATGATTTCTTCCAAATTTTCTTAAAACATCAAATTTCCATTTTATGTCCCAAACACTTCGAACGACGTACGTTTTCAACAAAACTTTACAGATATTTCTTAAACTATATATAAGACATGTACGGGGCGCCGAAATGATAAATACAGTCCCGATACCATCACTTTCTAATCAAATTTCATTTCTAACTCCCTTAATTATTTCCACAAAACAATTTCACACAAAAATTCATTCTAGGGCTTGGGACCTTGGAATTCAATTCCAGGCATACGCCCAAGTCCCATATTTTCCTACGGATCTTCCGGTACCGTCAAATCACGGGTCCCGGTCTGTTTACCCGAAATGATGACCGAGGTCAAATTTATTCATCTTAATATCATAATTTAGCATTTTTCTCACAAAATTCATACTGAAGCTTTCCGGCTATGCGCCCGGACTGTGCATACAAATCGAGGCAATACTAAATGAGATTTTCAAGGCCTCAGAAGCACATAATGAGTAGATAAATAGGCGATGACCCTTTCGCTTATCACATTCTCCACCTCTAAAACAACCGTTCGTCCTCGAATGGACAAAAGAAGGAAGTGCCTGAGTCGGGAAAAAGATGAGGATAACGGCTCGGCATATCGGACTCGGAATCCCAGGTTGATGCATCAGGAGGCTGACCTCTCCACTGAACACAAACAGAAGGAAAACTCTTGGATCTCAATTGCCGAACCTACTGGTGCAAAATAGCTATCAACTCCTCCTCGTACGACAAGTCCTTGTCCAACTGGATAGTGCTGGAATCTAACACGTGGGCTGGATCGCCGTGATACCTCGGAAGTATGGATACATGAAAAACTGGATGCACGGCTAATAAGCTATGCGGCATTACAAGTCTATAAGCCACTTCTCCTACCCGATCAAGAATCTCAAACGGGCCAATGAACCTTGGGCTAGGCTTACCCTTCTTCCCAAATCTCATCACGCCATTAATAGGCGACACTCGGAGCAATACCCGCTCACTAACCATAAATGCCACATCTCGAACCTTGCGGTCTACATAACTCTTTTGCCTAGACTGAGCTGAACGAAGCCTATCTTGAATGATCTTGACCTTGTCCAAGGCCTCCTGAACCAAATCTGTACCCAATAACCGATACTCTCCCGGCTCAAAAAATCCAATCGGAGACCGACACCGCCTACCATATAAAGCCTCATAAGGAGCCATCTGAATGCTCGAATGGTAGCTATTGTTGTAGGCAAACTCCGCTAAAGGCAAGAACTAATACCACGAACCTCCAAAGTCAATAACACAAGATTGAAGCATATCCTCTAGAATTTGAATAGTCCTCTCAGACTGACCGTCCGTATGAGGATGAAATGCTGTGCTCAAATCTACCCGTGTGCCTAACTCTCGCTGCACCGCTCTGCAGAAACGCGAGGTAAACTGCGTACCCCGATCCGAAATGATAGACACGGGCACACCATGAAGGCGAACAATCTCCCGAATATAGATCTCAGTGAACCTCTTAGAAGAACAAGAGACTGCCACAGGAATGAAATGTGCTGACTTGGTCAGCCTATCAACAATAACCCATATCGCATCGAACTTCTTCCGAGTCAGCGGAAGTCCAGTAACAAAATCTATAGTAATCCGCTCCCACTTCCACTCGGGAAACTCAGTCCTCTGGAATACACCACTAGGCCACTAATGCTAGTACTTAAGATGATAACAATTCAAACAACGAGCCACATATGTGACGATATCCTTCTTCATTCTACGCCACCAATAATGTTGTCGCAAATCCTGATACATCTTCGCGGCGCCTAGATGAATAGAGTACCTAGAACTATGGGCCTCCTCTAAAATCAACTATCATAGCCCATCCATATTGGGCACGCAAAATCGCCCTTGCAATCTCAAAACTGCATCCGCATCTAAGGTAACCTACTTGGCACCTCCTCACTGCACCGTGTCCCTAAGGACACACAAATGGGGATCATCAAAATGCCGATCACGGATACGCTCCAATAACGAATAACGAGCGACCGTGCAAGATAACACACGACTCGGCTCAGAAACATCCACTCTTACGAACTGATTGGCTAAAGCCTGAACATCAAAAGCAAACGGCCTTCGACTGACCAGAATATAAGCAAGACTTCCTATAGTGGCAGACTTCCTACTCAAAGCATCGGCTACCATATTGGCATTCACCTGATGATATAAAATGGTGACATCATAATCCTTCAGCAACTCTAAACACCTTCTCTGCCTCAAATTCAACTCCATCTATTTAAACAAGTACGGAAGACTCTTGTGATCAGTGAACACCTCACATGCCAGGCCATAAATAGTGCCTCTATATCTTTAGTGCGTGAATAATAGGTGCCAACTCTAAATAATACAATGGATAGTTATTCTCATTAATCTTTAACTGTCTTGAAGCATAGGCAATGAACTTTCCATCCTGCATCAACACTGCACCAAGACCAATACAGGAAACATAACAATAGACTGTATAAGGCCCTGAACCTGTGGGCAAAACTAACACCGGTGCCGTAGTCAGAGCTTTCTTGAGCTTTTGAAAGCCCATCTCACACTCATCCGACCATCTGAACTGGGCACCCTTCTGGGTCAATCTGGTCATCGGGGCTGCAATAGATGAAAATTCCTCCACGAACCGTCGATAGTAGCCTTCCAATCCTAAGAAATTTAGAATCTCTGTAGCTGATGCTGGTCTATGCCAGTTCTTGACTTCATCATCTTATTCGGGTTCACCTGAATACCCTCCGCTGACAAAACATGGCCCAGAAATTCAATTGAAACCAACCTTAATTCACACTTCAAGAACTTAGCGTATAACTGACTATCCCTCAGAGTCTAAAGAACCACTCTAAGGTCTTGCTCGTGCTCCTCCTGGCTGCGGAAGTATATCAATATATGATCAATGAACACTATCACGAATGAATCCAAATATGGCCTGAATACTCGGTTCATCAAGTATATGAAAGTTGCTCGGGCATTCGTCAACCCGAATGACATAACCAAAAACTCATAATGCTCATAATAAGTGGGGAAAGCTGTCTTAGGGACATCAGATGCCCTAATCCTCAACTGATGGTAACCATATCGCAAGTCAATCTTAGAAAAATAACCTGGCACCCTGACGCTGGTCAAAAAAATCATCAATCCTCAGTAGTGGATAATTATTCTTGACCGTTACCTTGTTCAATTGCCGGTAATCTATACACATCCTCATTGACCCTTCCTTCTTCTCGACAAATAACACCGGCACACCCCAAGGAGATACAGTGGGTCTAATAAAACTCTTCTCAAGTAAATCTTGCAACTGTTCTTTTAACTCCTTCAACTCCGGCCGGGCCATATGATATAGCGGGATAGAAATAGGCTGAGTGCCCGGAACCAGATCAATGCAAAAATCAGTATCCCTATCGGGTGGCATACCCGGTAGGTCTGAAGGGAAAACATCAGGGAAGTCACAAACAACGGGCACAAAATCGATAGAGGGAACCTCATCACTGGAATCTTGAACATAAGCTAAGTAAGCCAAACACCCTTTCTAGACCATACGCCAAGCCTTCACATACGATATGACACTACGGGTAGAATGACATGGAGACCCTCTCCACTCTAAATGAGGCATACCCGATAAATCTAAGGTCACCGTCTTGGCATGATAGTCCAAGATAGTGTGATAGGGTGACAACCAGTCCATCCCTAATATAATATCAAAGCCGACCATATCTAAAAGCAACAAATCTATACGAGTCTCCAGACCCCCAATCACCACGGCACAAGAGCGATTGACTTTATCGACCACAATGGAATCACCCACCAATGTAGACACATAAACAAGAATACCCAATGTATCACTAGGCATGATGAAATACAGGGCAAAATAGGATGACACATAAGAATACGTAGACCCCGGATCAAACAACATTGAAGCATCTCCATCACAAACCAGAACCGTACCTGTAATAACCGCATCTGAAGCCTCTACATCGGGCCTAGTCTGAAGAGCAAAACATCATGGATGGGCCCTACAACTCTGATCTACCTCTCTAGGACGACCTGCTGCTAGCTTGCCTCCAACTCTGGAACTTTCTCCTTGGTCTCACCTTTTCTTTGTTTGTTTCGTTGCTGCAAGGGCATCTTTCCTTTCCCAAACCATTTTTGCGATATCAAAATCATTTTCTTCTTTTGCTGGTTGGGTGAAAGATATTGGATTTTGTGAGGTAGATGGAAAGGTAGAAAAGGTGTAGTCCAATTTAGGTGGTGAGTATGCTTGTAGAGACATAGTGAAGAAGGTAGGTTTTGAAGGGAAAAATGGGGTTCTTTGTGGCTCAAATTGATCATTTCTCAGAAGTTTAATTTGTTCTTTGATGGAAATCGTCTCCTGTTGTTGTTGTTGGAAAAATTGGAAAAGTGAAGTTCCTGGCGGACAAATCTCATATTGTAAATTTTCCAACCTTAGTTCCAAGGCTTTAATCAGTCCTGCATGCTGAGATGATGTCTGCTCCACCTTTTTCTCAATTGTTTCGACTTTGCTCATTAACTTGTTTTGTGTATGGGCCACATTTTTTATGGTGTTGCCAATATTATTGAGCACTTTGTTCTGGCAGATGGAATTTTCTGATTACCAGTTCATTGTTGTTTCAATGTCATTTGTTGGGATTTTTTCTTCATGTGGTAGTACTATGTTTTTCTTGGGGATTTTTTGAGCATGGCTGATACCCTCTTTTTAAAAAGGTTGAAGTGGAGGAAAATATTTAGAGTGGCTGGAACTTGAAGGGCTCAACATGAATATTTATGGGTATGCAGACTTTTGAGTTGATGGAATTTTAGGTTTAGGTGGCTTTTTGGATTCTGGGGTATGAGGTGATGGTTTGGATTTGGGCATGGTTTCACTACTCTAGCGTATCCGCATATTTTCCTCTGGCCATTTTCTGTATGAATAAGGAAGAAATTGAATTTCTTGATTCCATTCCTCACTGCAAGAATTTCCTTGAAAGTGGAGTGATAATGTTGTTCGACATCTTTGAACTTTCCACTAGCGTACTCCACCTCTGGCACCTCTACCCCCACCTCTAGCTGGCTATGTAGGCTGTGGAGCACCTGGTGCTTGAACCATGGCACGAGAAGCCTAGTTCTGAGAACTGCTCGGTGCTCGAGGGCAAAATCTAGCAATATGACCCGTGTCACCACAAGTGTAACAAGCCCTCGGTTGCTGAGTCTCCTGGCCTTGTCGAACTGAATGACCACCACGGAAACTCTGAAGCGACGGTGCACTGATAGGGGCTAGTGGTGCACTGAATGGCTGCTGATCAGAATAATGTGCGTGAGAACCACGGCCACCTGGGGCACCCTGAGAAACCTGGAGGGATAACTGGAAAGGCCTAGAAGGCTGACCCCTATCATATGAATCTCTGCCTCCAGATGAGGGACCACTGAATCGGCCTGACTGACGGGGTCTCTTGTTCGCTCTATGACCACCCCCTGTGGCAATAGCATCTCGATCCTCTAGGACACATTGCCGCCTCCTAAAAAGCGATGTCACTCCCTACCCCTCTAGTAATTTGGAGACGAATAGGCTGAATGATTCCATCTATGAACCGTCTCACTCTCTCCCTCTCAGTGGGGAGTATGATAATAGTATGGTAAGCCAACTCAATAAACCTGGTCTCGTACGGGGTGACTGACATGGATCCCTGATGGAGATGCTCGAACTGCCTCCGATAGGCCTCACACTGTATGATAGGGAGAAACTTCCCAAGAAACAACACTGAAAACTGGTCCCATGTCAAGGCTAGAGACACTGCTGGTCTAGCTAAACAGAAAGCCCTCCACCAAGTCTTGGCGGATCCAGATAGGCAAAATGCAGCGAAATCAACTCCATTGGTCTCAACAATGCCCATGATCCGAAGAACCTCGTGGCAGTTGTCCAAATAATCCTTAGGATCCTTAGTGGAAGCACCATTAAATGTAGTAGTGAAGAGCATGGTGAACCTATCCAACCTCTACAAAGCATCGACAGACATAGCTTCCCTATCACCTGCCTGGGCTACTACACCCGGCTGAGCTGCTCTAACTGGCTGGATTGCTGGAGCTGGAACTTGGGGAGCTACCTGCTCCGGAGTACGAGTAGTATGAGTCTGGGCCCCTCCTCCAGCCTGAGAGACAGCTGGTGCCATAGGAAGCAAACACGCTCGGGTAACACTCTCCATGAGGCCCACCAATCGGACCAAAGCATCCTAAAGAACTGGGGTAGAAATAGACCCCTCTGGGACCTGAGCTGGGCCTACCGGAACTATTAGGGCTAGGGTCGGAACCTCCTCGTCAACGCCGACCTGAGGCTCCGCCACTGGTGCTGCTGATCGGGGCTAACCTCTACCCCTAACTTGGCCTCTAGAATGGCCTCGTCCTCTGCCCCTAGCGGGAGCTGCCTGGTGCTTGAACTGCTGATCGAAAGACGAGGAAGCACCTATTCTCTCCACCTGCGAAAGAACATAGTAGAAATTCAATTAGCATTGAGAAACCAACTCGCACGACAAGGAAGAACAAATGTGAAATATTTCCTAACTCGGTAGCCTCTGGGGGATAAATACAAATGTCTCCGTACCGATCCCTCAGACTCTACTAAGCTTGTCCGTGAGTTGTAAGACCCATGTAACCTCGAGCTCTGATACCAACTTGGTATGACCCTGATTTCCCACCCTCGGGGTTCGTGATAGTGCCTACTCGTAGAAGCTAGGCAAGCCAAATTTAATTACTTTTCGTTAACAAGATAATCCCTTCTTAACAATTATTAGAAATAATATAAAAGCAACGAGATTAAATAATAAGCTGAAGTCTTAATTATAGAAAACTGAAATGAAATGCGGAATAATCAAGAAAAGCCTGTACCCAAGACTGGTGTCACAATACTCATGAACTGCTAAGAATACAAAATACAACGTCTGAAAGAGAACATAAACTGTTTATCTCGAATACAATGAGATAAAAGACTAAAAAAAAAGGATAAAAGAGATGCCGGGCCTGTGGACGCCTGCAAGGCTACCTCGGGTCTCGCTGGACTGAAGTCCTACTCCCACCCGCTAATGCTGCAGCTGCTGTCCGAAACATGGATCTGTGCAAAATATAACAGAGTGTAATATCACTACAATCGACCCCATGTGCTGGTAAGTGTCTAGACAAACCCCGGCGAAGTAGTGACGTGGCTAGACCAGACTACCACATAGACCTGTGCAATTTTATATATATATAAATATATATATATATATATATATACAGCGGAATCTAAATACAAAGCAGATAAACAATATGGGAGGGGGAGAATGTTGTGTGGAGTATAATAATATCCAAATATGAGTCGTCCAGTAACAAAGGAAAACAACACAATCCAATAGTATGTAATGAAACAGAAATCAACAAGTGCACGACATCACCCTTCGTGTTTTTACTCTCATACTCGCCAAGAAATAACATGTGCACGACATCACCCTTCGTGATTTTTCTCTCATTCCTCACACATATCAATAGAATCGGCATGGAATGGTATATCGTGCGGTACGACATCACCCTTCATGCTTTAACATTCTTTTCTCACAATAAGCAAACAATACACGACATCAACCTTCGTGCTTTACACTCTTTCCTTACCATAAACAAACAATGCACGGCATCACCCTTCATACTTTAACACTTTTCCTCACCCAAATAACAATCACAAACAAGGGCAAGGGAATTAACATTTTATTATAGAAATCCCGACAAGGGAACACAACTTAAACAATTAATCCCGGCAAGGGCATAACATCCATAATCTCAACTTTCCGGCAAGGGAGCAATTCAATAACTCATTCTCTTCTTTCACTTCCATCTCATAATTATCATTATCACCTGAGACAATGCTCCAAAGATCTACTTATCTCCTATATTTTCACAATTTGTATTTCAACTCGAGCCAACGCTCCACAAAATTTAAAGATAACAATTTCCTTTCACATACTCTTTGCAACATATAGAAGTCATCAATCAAGCATTGAAGTTATAACAAAACCAAAATACTTGCAATATAAGGACTCACGGTCATTCTAGACATCAATGTATAGATACTCGTCACCATGCCTATACATCGTACTCGACAATTAGCAAGTAGCAAACAAGACTCACCTCCTATTCCCTCAAGCTAGGGTTAAACCAAACACTTACCTCGATGCTTTGAACTCAACTCAAGCCACAACTATAGCTTTACCTCGTGATTCCACCTCCAATCCACTCGAATGTAGTCACAAGTTATTTAATTACTTTAACAAATACTCAAAGAATCGATTTGAATGCATAAAAATAAATTTCCCAAAGTTTTTCCCAAAAATTCGAAAATTGCCCCAGGCCCACGTGGTCAAAACCCGAGGTTGGAACCAAAACCCGGTTACCCATTCCCCCACGAACTCAAATATGTAATTTTCTTTCGAAATCGGACTTCAAATTAAGGTCCAAATCCACAATTTTTTATTTAGAAAATCTAGGTTCTACCAAAAACTCCCAGTTTCACCCATGAAAATCCTTGATTTTAAGTGGAAAACATGTTAAATGATGTTAATGATTGAAAGAATTGAGTAAAAATTTACTTACAATTGATTTGGAATGAAACTTGCTGGTTTGTGTTTTGAAAGAATGGTGGAAAATGTCCAAAATTCGACTAAGTATAAAATTTGCTGAGCCTCAGATGTGGGAATTCCGAACTGGGGTTTGCAATTGCGAACCCCGACCAATTATGGAAATTGTGAACAATAGTTCGCATTTGCGAACTCAAGCCCATAAGGAGGACTTCGCATTTGTGAGCCTTTAATCGCATTTGCGAGCACTACCCCTCTGCATTTGCGAACACAGTAGAAAAAATCCATGATTTCTTCCAAATTTTCTTAGAACATCAAATTTTCATTTTAAGTCCGAAATACGTCAAACGACGTCACTTTTCAACCAAACTTTACAAATAGTGCTTGAACCATATATAAGACCTGTACCGGGCACTAGAACCAAAATACGAGCCCGATACCGTCACTATCTAATAAAATTTCATTTATAACTTCCTTAATTATTTCCAGAAAATAATTTTACACAAAAAATTATTTCTCGGGCTTGGGGCCTCAGAATTCGATTCCGAGCTTATGCCCAAGTCCCATATTTTCCTACGGACCCTGTGGGATCATCAAATCACAGGTCCGGGTCCGTTTACCCGAAATGTTGACCGAGGTCAAATTTATTCATCTTAGTATCAAAATTTAGCATTTTTCTCACAGAATGCATATTTAAGCTTTCCGGCTACGTGCCTAGACTGCACACCCAAATCGAGGCAACCCTAAATTAGGTTTTCAAGGCCTCGAAAGCACATAATGAGTAGGAAAATAGGCGATGACCCTTTGGGTCATCACATTCTCCACCTCTAAAACAACCGTTCATCCTCGAACAGACAAAAGAAGGAAGTACCTGAGTCAATAAAAAGATGAGGATAACGGCTCCGCATATCGGACACGGACTCCCAGGTCGATGCCTCAGGAAGCTGACCTCTCCACTGAACACAAAAAGAAGGAAAAATCTTGGATGTCAACTGACGAACCTGCCGGTCGAAACTAACTACCGGCTCTTCCTAATAAGACAAGTCCTTGTCCAAGTGGACAGTGCTGGAATCTAACACGTGGGCTAGATCGCTGTGATACCTCCGAAGCATGGATACATGAAAAACTTGATGCACTGCTGATAAGATAGGAGGCAGTGCAAGTCTATAAGCCACCTCTCCCACTCGATCAAGAAACTCTAATAGGCCAATGAACGTTGGGATAAGCTTACCCTTCTTCCCAAATATCATCACGCCCTTTATACGCGACACTCAGAGCAATACCCGCTCACTAACCATAAATGCCACATCTCGAACCTTGCGATCTGCATAATTCTTTTTCCTAGACTGAGCTGAACGAAGCCTATCCTGAATGATCTTTACCTTGTCCAAGGCCTCCTGAACCAAATCTGTGCCCAACAACCAAGCCTCTCCCAGCTCAAACCATCCAATCGGAGACCAAAACCGCCTAGCATATAAATCCTTATAAGGAGCCATCTGAATGCTCGACTGGTAGCTGTTATTGTAGGCAAACTCCGCTAAAGGAAAGAATTGATCCCAAGAACCTCTAAAGTCGATAACACAAGCTCGAATCATATCCTCTAGAATCTAGATAGTCCGCTCGGACTGACCGTCCATCTGGGGATGAAATGCTGTGCTCAAATCTACCCGTGTGCCCAACTCTCTCTGCACCGCTCTCCAGAAGCAGGAGGTAAACTACGTACCCCGATCAGAAATAATAGACACGGGCACACTATGAAGGCAAACAATCTCCCTAATATAGATCTCAGCGAACCTCTCAGAAGAATAGGAGACTTCCATGGGAATGAAATGTGCTGACATGGTCAGCCTATCAACAATAACCCATATCGCATCGAACATCTTCCAAGTTAGCATATGTCCAGTAACAAAATCCATAGTAATCCGCTCCCACTTCCACTCGGGAAGCTCAATCCTCTAAAATTCACCACTAGGCCTCTGATTCTTGTACTTAACCTGCTCATAATTCAAACAACGAGCCACATATGCGATGATATCCTTCTTCATTCTATGCCACCAATAATGCTGCCGCAAATCTTGATACATCTTCGCGGCGCCCCTAATTAATAGAGTACCTGGAACTATGGGCCTCCTCTAAAATCAACTCTCGAAGCCCATCCATATTGGGAATACAAACTCGCCCCTGCACTCTCAAAACTCCATCTGCATCTAAGGTAACCTGCTTGGCACCTCCTCGCTGCACTGTGTCCCTAAGGACAAACAAATGGGGATCATCAAACTACCGATCATGGATACGCTCCAATAACGAAGAAGGAGCAACCATGCAAGCTAACAAACGACTGGGCTCAGAAATATCCAGTCTCACGAACTGATTGGTTAAAGCCTGATCATCCAAAGAAAATGGCCTACGGCTGACCGAAATATAGGCAAGACTATCCATACTGGCTGACTTCCTACTCAAAGTATCGGCCAGCACATTTGCCTTTCCCGGATGATATAAAATGGTGACATCATAATCCTTCAGCAACTCCAACCACCTTCTCCGCCTCAAATTCAAATCCTTCTGTTTAAACAAGTACTGAAGACTCTTGTGATCAATGAATACCTCACATGGCACGCCATACAAATGCCTCAAAATCTTTAATCCGTGAACAATAACTTCCAACTCTAAATCATGCACTGGATAGTTCTTCTCATGAATCTTCAACTGTCTCGAAGCATAGGCAATGACATTGCCATCCTGCATCAACACTGCACCAAGCCTAATATGGGAAGCTTCACAATAGATTGTATAAGGCCCTGAACCTGTGGGCAAAACCAACAATGGTGTCATAGTCAGAGCTGTCTTGAGCTTTTGAAATCTCGCCTCACACTTATCCGTACATCTGAACTGGGCATCCTTCTGGTTCAATATGGTCATTGGGGCTGCAATAGATATAAATCCGTCCACGAACCGTCAATAGTAGCATACCAACCCCAAGAAACATCGAATCTCTGTAGGTGATGCTGGTCTAAGCCAGTTCTTGACTGCCTCTATCTTCTTCGGGTCCACCTGAATACTCTCTGCTAACACAACATGGCCCATAAATACAACTGAACCCAACCAAAATTCACAATTCGAGAACTTAGCGTATAACTGACTATCCCTCAAAGTCTGAAGAACCACTCTAAGGTTCGGCTCGGGCTCCTCCTGGCTGCAGGAGTATATCAATATATCATCAATGAACACTATCACTAATGAATTCAAATATGGCCTGAACACTCGGTTCATCAAGTCCATGAAGTTGTTGGGGCATTCGTCAACCTGAATGACATAACCAAGAACTCATAATGCCCATACTGAGTGCAGAAAGCTATCTTAGGGACATCAGATGCCCTAATCCTCAACTTATGGTAACCAGATAGCAAGTCAATCTTGGAAAATACACTGACACCCTGAAGATGGTCAAACAAATCATCAATCTTCGGTAGTGGATACCTATTCTTGACCGTTACCTTGTTCAACTGCCGGTAATCAATACATACCCTTATTGACCATCCTTCTTCTTGACAAATAACATCGACACACCCCAATGAGACATACTAGGTCTAATGAAACCCTTCTCAAGCAAATCCTGCAACTGTTCTTTTAACTTCTTCAACTCCGGCGGTGCCATACGATATGGAGTGATAGAAATGGGTTGAGTGCCCGAAACCAGATCAATCCAGAAATCAATATCTCTGTCGGGTGGCATACCCGACAGGTCTGAAGGGAAAATATCAAGGAAGTCACAAACAACGGGCACAAAATCGATAGTGGGAACCTCAACACTGAATCCTGACTATAATCTAAGTAAGCCAAACACCCTTTCTCAACCATACACCGAGCCTTCACATACAATATGACACTACTGGTAGAATGACCTTGAGTCCCTCTCCACTCTAAACGAGGCATACCCGGTAAAGCTAAGGTCACCGTCTTGGCATGGTAGTCCAAGATAGCGTGATAGGATAATAACCAGTCCATCCCCAATATAATATCAAAGTAGACCATATCTAAAAGCAACAAATCTACACGAGTCTCCAGACCCCCAATCACCACGACACAAGAGCGATGGACTCGATCGACCACAATGGAATCACCCACCAGTGTAGACACATAAATAGGAATAACCAATGCATCACTAGGTATGATCAAATACGAAGCAAAATAGGATGACACATATTAATACGTAGACCCCGGATAAAACAACACTGAAGCATACTTATCACAAACCAGAACCGTACCTGTAATAACCATATAAGAACCCTCTGCCTTGGGCCTAGCCTGAAGAACATTACATCGGGGATGGGCCCTACCACTCTGGTCTACCTCTGTGGGACGGCCTGCTGCTCGCTGTTTACACCTCTGGCGGTCTAAACTCCACCTCTATGACCTCTACCTCCACCTCTGGCATCTCTACCCCTACCTTTAGCTGGCTGGGCGGGTTGTGAAGCACCTGGTGCCTGAACCATGGCACAAGAACCCTGGTGCTGAGAACTACTTGGTGCTCGAGTGTAAAATCTGGCAATATCACCCGCGCCACCACAAGTGTAACAAGCCCTCGGCAGCTGAGTCTGCTAGCCTTGTCGACCTGAATGACTACCACGGAGACTCTGAAGCGGCGATGCACTGATAGGGGCTGGTGGTGCACTGAATGGCTGCTGATCAGAATAATGTACATGGGAACCATAGCCACCTGGGGCACCCTGAGAAACCTGGAGGGCTGAATGGAAAGGCCTAGAAGGCTGACCCCTACCATATGAATCTCTGCCTCCTGATGAGGCACCACTGAATCGTCCTGACTGATGGGGTCTCTTGTCCGCTCTATGACCACCCCCTTGTGGCAATACCATCTCGATCCTCCGGGCCGCATTAGTCGCCTACTGAAAAGTGATGTCACTCCTCGTCTCTGTAGCCATCTTTAGACGAATAGGCTGAATGAGTCCAACAATAAACCGTCTCACTCTCTCACTCTCAGTGGAGAGTATGAAAACAGCATGGCAAGCCAACTCAATAAACCTGGTCTCGTACTGGGTGACTGATATGGATCCCTGATGGAGACGTTTGAACTGCCTCCGATAGGCTTCACACTGTGTGATAAGGAGAAACTTCTCCAGGACCAACAATAAAAACTAGTCACATCTCAAGGTTGGAGACCCTGCTGGTATAGCTAAATAGAAATCCCTCCACCAAGTCTTGGCGGATCCAGATAGGCAAAATGCAGCAAAATCAACTCCATTGGTCTCAACAATGCCGGTGTTCCGAAGAAACTCATGGCAGTTGTCCAAACAATCCTGAGGATCCTCAGTGGTACACCATTGAATGTAGTAGTGAAGAGCTTGGTGAACCTATCAAACCTACACAAAGCATCGGTAGACATAACTGCCCCATCACCTGCCTGGGCTACCATACCCAACTGAGCTGCTCCAACTGACTGAACTGTTGGACCGGGAACCTTGGGAGCTACTTGCTCCGGAGTACGAGTAGCAAGAGTCTAGGCCTCTCCTCGAGCTTGAGAGATAGATGGTTCCACAGGAAGCAAACCCGCTCGGGTAACACTCTCCATGAGGCCTACCAATCAGAGCAAAACATCTTGAAGAACTCAGGTAGCAATAAACCCCTATGGGACCTAAGTTTAGCCGACCGAAATTTCTTGGGCTGGGACCGAAATCTCCTTGTCAACGTCGACCCGAGGCTCCGCCGCTGGTGCTGTTGTTCGGGGCTAAGCTCTGCCTCTACCTCAGCCTCTAGCATGGCCTTGTCCTCTGCCCCTAGCGGGACTTGCCCGGGGCTCGGACTGCTGATTTGAAGATGAGGAAGCATGTGTTCTTACCATCGGCGAAAGAACATAGTAGAAATTCAATTAGCATAGAGAAACCAAATCTCACGATAAGGAAGAACAATGTGAAACATTTCCTAACTCGGTAGCCTCTAAGGGATAAATATAGACGTGTCCGTACCGATCCCTCAAACTCTAATAAGCTTGTCCGTGATTTGTGAGACCTATGTAACGTAGAGCTCTGATACCAACTTGTCACGACCCGGATTTCCCACCCTCGGGGGTCGTGAAGGCACCTACTCGTAGAATCTAGGAAAAACAAATTTAATTATTTTTCGTTAACAACATAATCCATTCTTAACAATTATTGGAAATAATATAAAACCAACAAGATTAAGTAATAAGCAGAAGACTTTAGTATAGAAAACTGAAAAGAAATGTGGAATATTCAAGAAAAGCCTCTACCCAAGACTAGTGTCACGATACTCGCGAATTGCTAAGAATAATAAATACAACGTCTGAAAGATAACATAAACAGTTTGTCTCGAAAATAATGAGATAACAGACTAAAAAAAGAGGATAAAGGAGACGCCGGGCCTGCGGACGGCTGCAAGGCTACCTCGGGTCTTGCAGGACTGAACGCCTACTCCCACACTAATGCTGCTGCTGAAGTCCGAAACCTAGATCTATGCAAAATAGCACAGAGTGTAGTATCAGCACAACCGACCGCATGTGCTGGTAATTGTCTAGACTAACCCCGACGAAGTAGTGATGAGGCTAGACAAAACTACAACATAAACCTGTGCAATTTCATATATATATATATATATATATATATATATATATATATATGTGTGTGTGTGTGTGTATGCAGTGGAATTGAAATACAAAACAGATAAACAATATGGGAGGGGTGCATGCTTTGGGGAGTATAATAATATAAATATATGAGTCATCTGTAATGAAGGAAAACAACACAACCCAACTGTATGTAATGAAATAGAAATCAACAAGTGCACGGCATCACCCTTCGTGCTTTTACTCTCATACTTGGAAACAAATAACATTCGTACGGCATCACCCTACGTGCTTTTACTCTCATTCCTCACATATATCAATAGAATCGGCACAAAATGGTACATCGTGTGGCACGACATCACCCTTCACGCTTTAATACTCTTTTCTCATAATAAGCAAACAATGCACGACATCACATTTCGTGCTTTACACTCTTTCCTTATCATAAAAAAACAATGCACGGCATCACCCTTCGTGCTTTAAAACTCTTCCTCACCCAAATAACAATCACAAACAAGGGCAAGGGTATTAACATTTTATAAGAGAAATCCCGACAAGGGAACACAACTTAAACAATTAATCCTGGCAAGGGCATAACGTCAATAATCTTAACATCCCGGCAAGGGAGCAATTCAATAACTCATTCTTCTCTTTCACTTCCATCTCATAATTCAAATTATCACTTGAGCCAATGCTCCAAATATCTATTTATATCCTATACTTTCACAATTTGTATTTCAACTCGAGCCAACACTCCACGAAATTTAAAGATCACAATTGCCTTTCACATACTCTTTGCAACATATAGAAGTCATCAGTCAGGCATGGAAGTTATAACAAAACAAAAATACTCGCAATATAAGGACTCACGGTCATGCTAGACACCAATGTATAGATACTCATCACCATGCCTATACATCGTACTCGACAATTAGCAAGTAGCAAACAAGACTCAACTCATATTCCCTCAAGCTAGGGTTAAACCAAACACTTACCTCGATGCTTTGAACTCAACTCGAGCCTCAACTGTAGCTTTACCCCGTGATTCCACCTCAATCTGCTCGAATCTAGTCACAAGTTACTTAATTACTTTAACAAACACTAAAAGAATCAATTTGAACACATAAAAATGAATTTCCCAAAGTTTTCCCAAAAATTCCAAAATTGCCCCCAGGAACACGTGGTCAAAACCCGAGGTTCGAACCAAAACCCGGTTACCCATTTCCCCACGAACTCAAATATGTAATTTGTTTTGAAATCGGACCTCAAATTGTGGTTCAAATCCCCAATGGTTTTTAGAAAACCTAGGTTCTACCCGAAACCCACAATTTCACCCATGAAAATCCTTGATTTTAAGTGGAAAACATGTTAAATGATGTTAATGATTGAAATAATTGAGTAAAAATCGACTTACAATTGATTTGGAATGAAACTTGCTCTTGAAAAATCGCCTAAGGGGTTTGTGTTTTGAAAGAATGGTGAAAAATGTCCAAAATTTGACTAAGTATAAAATTTGCTGAGCCTCAGATGTGGGAATTGCGAACTGGGGTTCGCAATTGCGAACCCCGACCAATTATGGAAATTGCGAACAATAGTTCGCATTTGCGAACTCGGGCCAATAAGGAGGACTTCGCATTTGCGAGCCTTTAATCGCATTTGTGAGCACTGCACCACTGCATTTGCGAGCCTTTAGTCGTATTTGCGAACACAATAGAAATAAGGATACCTTCGCATTTGCGAAGGAAAGTCTTGAATTTGTGAGACTGGGTAGACCTGGGCTATCTTCGCAATTGCAAGAGGTCGTTCGCATTTGCGAAATGCGAAGCCTGCAAGTCAGAAATGCATCAATTGTGATTCAACAT
The DNA here is from genome assembly GCA_026770625.1 of Nicotiana glauca. Classification (NCBI taxonomy): domain Eukaryota; kingdom Viridiplantae; phylum Streptophyta; class Magnoliopsida; order Solanales; family Solanaceae; genus Nicotiana; species Nicotiana glauca. The sequence goes on from MU714732.1 coordinate 112,052, forward strand.
TCAAAATGCTCTCGTGGCCTATCCAAAACTCACCCGAGCCCTCGGGGCCCCAAACTAAACATACACACAACCTCAAAAACATCCTACGGACTTATCCGTGTGATCAAATCGCCAAATTAACATCATAAACATCAAATTAATCTTCAAAATCCATGATTTCTTCCAAATTTTCTTAAAACCTCAAATTTCCATTTTAAGTCCGAAACATGTCAAACAACGTCCGTATTCAACCAAACTTTACAATATATAAGACCTGTATCGAGCGCTGGAACCAAAATTCGGGCCCGATACCATCACTTTCTAATCAAATTTCATTTCTAACTTCCTTAATTATTTCCAGAAAATAATTTCACACAAAAATTCATTTCTCGGGATTGGGACCTTAGAATTGGATTTCGGGTATATGCCCAAGTCCCATATTTTCCTACGGATCCTCTGGGACCGTCAAATCACGGGTCGGGGTCCGTTTACCTAAAATGTTGATCGAGCTCAAATTTATTTATCTTAATATCAAATTTAGCATTTTTCTCACAGAATTCATATTTAAGTTTTCCGGCTACGCGCCCGGACTGCGCACACAAATCGAGGCAACCATAAATGAGGTTTTCAAGGCCTCAGAACCACATAATGAGTAGGAAAATAGGTGATGACCTTTGGGTCATCACAAAAGGGTGCCGCCGCCCCTTTACTATCGTGGCCATACACCGTGGCTTGTCAGCTTCATTTTTCCCAATCTCCTTTCTCCCTTGGATTTCGATTCGAGTCTGACTGCTCGATGGTACTTGGTGGCAACATCTACTGAATATCATAGTTGTCTTTCTTTTGAGCCAGTAACCGCGCATGCCCCGCTGTTCCCGCACCGGGCCATAGTTCTCTTGAAAGGTGCTGGTCGAATAGGTCCGAGTCGCCTGGCATTCCTGGGTTCACTTACGGTGATCACGATGTTTGGTATAGCAATGATGAAATCGTACGCGGCCAGGTGGGGTTTCGTTCATAGTTGTGCCTTGTTCAATTTGGTTCCATTGGAGGTTCCTCAAGGGTGCTGTCCTCGGGCTATTTCCCTATTGTTGTGAGTTGGGTTATATCTCTAGTCATTCTTTCCATTCACAGTGCACGGGCAATACCTCTATCCGTTTGGTGTCAACTTCTTTGTCGGGAATCTTCTTGGATATACTGAACCCAAGGAGGTTCCCGGATGGTTGTCCACGGCTCCGATTCGGGGTTGGTGCCGGCTGTGGGAATCTAACTAGGCCTCGGCTGGGTATCTAATCAGGCTTCGCATGAAATATCCTGGAGCCATTGGGGATACTACGCTTAGGCTTCAGGCGAAGGCATGTGTTGCCTGATCATCCAAAAATGGGACCGATCTCATTCGTCCTATCAGGGAATTGGGTGCGGCTTCCAATGGCATTTTATTTCTTTGTTGTTCGGTTTTAGGTGTATCTGGCCCTCCCGGTACAACATTTATGGCACCAGCGTATGCTTCTACGGAGGACCATGCTGGTATGGTAAGCGAGTCCATAAGGTCAGGTGCCAGGCAGTGTCGCTGCATCTTTGTTTCTTTCGAGAGAGTCTCTTCAAATTTCTTCAACGAGACGGGCTTGAACTCAACATCTTGGAGGTCGCTGTCTCTAAATGAGCATGCGTAAGTGGTGGTGCGCCCATAGGGATCTGAGGCCATGTCACACCTAGGGAGTTTTGGCGTTCTTGATTTCTGTGAAGCGAGTTCCAGGCTGTAAGGGCCCGTAAATAATTTTTGGTCTCGAAACTTAGTAACTCGTGGTGTCGACTCCGAATATGTGTAGGAATGTGTAGAATTCTTCGCGGCGAGTTTGCTCGCCGTGGTTCGGACCCTTGGTAGTGATTTAAGCCTTTAAAAATCAAAAGAATCAATTTTCCAGAAAATTGTCATTTATGCAGTCCAGAATGCGGTCGCAGATCAGCTATGCGGACCGCATTCCTGCCGCAGAGTGAAACAGAAGAATTTTCAAATTGAAGTTGAAAATGCGGTCCATTATGCGACCGCATAATCAATATGCAGACCGCATTTCTGCCGCATAGTTAATCAGAGAGTTGGTCTAAGTTGATGTTAAAAATATGGTCCATTATGCGACCGCATAATCAGTATGCGGACCACATTTCCACCGCATACCTAGGCAGAGATGTTCAGTGATTGGGGTCAGTTCTACGGTCCAACATGCGGACCGCATTCCAATTATGCGGTCACATGGTGCGACCACAGATCTTGCTCGGGCTTTTACTTTCTAAAATTTAAAACCCGACCCCCTTTCTAATATAACACCCTAACCCCTCATTTTAACCATTTTTCTGAACAAAACAAGAGAGAAGGAGGAGAGGTTCTTGAGAGAGAGTTCATTTTCTTCAAAATTTGTTCCTCAAATTATCTGGTCCGGGAAATTTTATAGCAAGTGTCTTCATCTCCATTTCTACAGGTAAAATCCCTACCCCATTTTCATTGACTTTCAGATTTATTGAGATGGGGAAAATCTCATGCATTAGTTCTTGATAATAGGGGTTGAAACACTCATGCATGTTTATTAAAACCTAAAATATAGTAAGAGTAGTTGGGAAGGAGTAAAGAATTGTGTAAAGAAGGGTTGATAACCTTAATAAACTCGGATAGTAATTGTGAATTTCAAATTCTAAGCAATATGTGTTAATTGGTAAACTAGATTGACGTGGCTAGATTGCTTGGTGACTGATAATAAGAGTTTAAAAAGGGAATTCGACTACAGGTATGTATGGCTAACCTTGACTTTGTAAAATCGCCTTGTTGGTGTTCACATGTTTGGTGTGTGACATTCACGTGGGTAAATTGTGAAATTCGTGTGATTTGCATGGTTGTGATTATGATATGTGGTATTAGATGAAAAACAAATAACGTAAGGAAATTGTAAATGATGCAACTGAAATAATTGTGACATTAACATCTATGGCTTATCGTGGGCAAGTATTGTTGTAACGTGAAACACTTGTGAATTGGGGAATATGACGGAAATAGTATTGAAGGTTATGGAAACACTTGTAAATTATTATTGCTACTCCTTAAGAAGTGTTGTTGTGATCTTTGTGAATTGTTCATT
>MU714732.1:115653-146565 GCA_026770625.1 Nicotiana glauca
TATTATCCCGTTGTATCTTTAGAGGCTCCGTAGACAGTGGATGTGGGTTAGAAGCTTATGTATATCCATGTTTCTTTTGTTGGACAACTAATTGGTAACTTCACTAATATTATGTATGTATGTTTTGAAAAAGGGTGATCTAAATGAATTACATGGCTAGTTCTTGGAATATTGAATAAGGAAAACAAGGGGTAGCTCGTGGGTTAGGAAAGGCACCCAGGTCCGCTTGACTGGGGATACCCGGTCAAGCGCCGGTCACGTCCCTCGAGTTTGGGGTGTGACAGTTGCTGTAAGAGCTTCCACGAGCCTGATTCGATCTTTTTGAAGACGTTCCCAAGCATCCTCGCTGCAGCGGGGTCGGTTGCCGATTCGTCGTTACTTGATCTCTCGGGTGCTAGCTCAACGTAAGGAAATGTTTCTGGTGCTGCTGCGTTGGGAGTCTCCATTCAACTTTGCAACTGAGCGATAGCCAACTGGCATGCCTTAAACATTTCAAAAATAACATGAAGACTAACTTCCTATTCTACTCTGGACTGGGTTTTTTGGGCTTCATGTTGGTCAATACGTTGTATGCTATTATTCGTGCGTGAGGCTTCGTAGACTTGTTGTGCGTCCTGTGAATCTTCGACTGCTAGGATTGGTCCGGGAGTTATATCAGGATTCCTTGAAGATGCTCTACCAACCGGGATTTCCATGCCATTTTCCCCGTGATCTTCGAGGTTGTCGTTCTCAACTCCGTTTACCAAAAATAGTAACAATAATTAAATTTGTAAATGGGACTCAAAAAATACGTAATCTATTCCCAAGCTAGTTGTTAAAGAATTTGTGCTAAGAACGTGAAGTGTAATGATGAAAAAGCGAGTTAAAATGAGGCAGTAACCAAACCAAAAGGGTCTGTTGCCCGGATGCAAAGCCAGTCGACAGGGACCTCGAGGCCGAGGTTCGAGTTGAGCTCGAGCTACTGAGGGCAATCGGGAATAGGATAGCAGATGGAGATATGATTAAGCAAAGCTCTATTTTACCAACATTGAGCAAAGTAGTGAAGAAAAAATAAGAAAACAATAAACACTAAGGCGGCTTCGGGCCAGTGAGAATGAACAACTTAGAAGGAAAGAGAGAGAGAGCGAGAGAGATATTATTGCATTTGTTGAGAAATTGAGCATCATCAGTCCCTTACAAGGTGGGGCGAGTCTCCTTTATATAGGAGGGGAGACTCAGCTACAAGTATGTGGAGATTAATTACAAAGTACGGTGATGGGATGGCTCAACATGATGCTTTAGCATTCGCTCTAGATAGGCCAGACCTGTCAGACGTAACTATGTGCCTAGGGGGCTTCCCCCTCTGTCTTGGCTTCGTTCTTTGTTTCCTGTGAGTCGGGCTTCGATGGGCCTCGAGGTCGAGAACTCGATCGGAGCCTCTTGCCCGCGGGGTCCCAGGGCATGCTTCCGAAATGTCTTGATAGCGAGAAATCAAATCTTCTAATTTTGCCGCGTACTGTTGTTTAACTCCAATCCATGTGGATAGGATATTATATTATACTATATTCGAATAGGGAGTATATTTATGAATGTGCTTTGCGCTAGTCAAATTTTGGCATCGTTGCCTGGGATTGACAATTAATAGTGTTTGAAATAGTTTGTAGTACTAATTCAGGAATATTTTCTCTTTTTATTTTATTTTTTCTCCTATTACGGTTGGTGTTCTTTGACTGTGCGTAGGCTACAGGTTAAGATTCGTGCATGACTCGAGCTTCTACGAAAGAAGTGCAACCATATGAGTCCGAGATATAAAATAATTGCGACAACTGAGGAAGGAAAGAAATCTCCCTGAGAAGTTTGAAAAGGTTGGGAAATCCTCAACCAGAGAAACTATGGCTGGAGTCAATGATGGTACTGTAGATTTGGCTACAATAGAGACATATAAACAATGAGAAAAAGATGCACGGGATGCTGAGAAAGCAACTATCAGAGATGCTTAGATTATTTATGAAGAAGAGAGGGGTCGGAGAATTGATTAAATTAACCATTAGCTACAGAAAAGTTCAAAAATATAACTCCCAAGCTTGGGAGACCACTTGGAGATTATGCTAGATCGGTCTACAATTAAGGCCTATCAAGTGTTAGACCAAATCAAATTGCATCTAATAAGTTTGAGTTGAAGCAAGGGTTGCTGCAAAATATTTAGAATTATGGTGTCTTTAGAGGAAATAATAACGAAGATGCACATACACATCTGTTGGACTTCAAGGATATTATGAACACCTTTCAATACAATGGGGTATCATAAGATGCAATGTACTTAAGGGCATTCCCCTTTTCACTTAAAGATGATGCAAAATAGTGGCTTCGAAGCTTGCCACGGGGATCGATTAGAACACGGGAGGAGATGACCATAAAGTTTCTTGATGAATATTTCCCCTCCGCTAAAACGAGTAGGTTTAGAAGAGAAATCCATAACTTCTATGAGAAATATACTGAAACTATTTTTGAAGCATGTGAGAGGTTTAAAGATATCCATCCATATCTTTTGGGATGGATTGACACCGGCCTCGCATATAACATTGAGCAATGCAATTGCTTTCCCGTTGAGGGGAGAGAGTTACAATTCTTGATGAGATATCTAAAGATACTAATTAGTGTCCGTCTAAGAGTGCCGAAAGAAGAAGATCAACTGGTACTCATCAAGTTAATGCAAATACATCTGTGCATATAGCTTGATACTCTGTCTAAAGAAATACTAAAGCTAACCTTAGCTATAATATAAAATAAAACCCATGCAGCTTGTGATATATGTGAAAGAGGACACGATACACATGAGTGTCCAGCCTCAATTGAGGATGTTAATGTTGTGGGGAATCAAAACTTTAACGCAATGGTTCAGAAGCACCCCCGATTTTTCATGGAGTTCACCTGGGGATACTGCAAATGCATAGCAACAAGACAACCCTAGATTTCTAGGACAACAAGCTCATGGTTTTATGACTCAGCAGAGGCAGTAGTTTCAGCCATACATCCCAATCATCCTGGTCCAAAAGATCTCATGAAGGCCTTTATTGTGAAAAATGATCAAAGAATTGAAGTACAAGGGACAATAATTCAAAATCAGGAGAAACAAGTGGGGCAAATTACAACAATATTATCTGAGAGTGTCCTAGGAACCCTGCTCGCTTATACCTAAAAAAATCCCAAAGAAACAGTGAATGTTGTAACCTTGAGTAGTGGGCAAATGTTGAAAGATCCCACCCCAGGCCAAAAAGATGTGGAACCTAAAAAAAAGAGGGGGTAAGCTGAGAATTTATGTTGATAAGAAGAACAAAGGCAATAAGGGAGCTGAGAAAAAGAAGAATGAAGAGAATTCAAGAATGGAGGAACATGAAGATAGCAAACACATTTCTTCATTACCTTTCCCCAAAAAGCTATGTAGAGAAAAGCTGGACAACAGTTAGAGAGATTCCTGGATATGCTGAAACAGGTTAATGTAAATTTACCATTCATAGAGGTGCTCTCACAAATGCATGCTTATGCCGAGTTCTTGAAGGAGATCCTGACAAAGAAGAGGAATATATAAGAGACCTCAGTGGTGAATCACACAAAGCACTGCAATGCAAACTTCCAAAATAAATTCCAACAAAAGTGTGGAGATCGAGGGACTTTTACTATACCTTGCTCTTTAGGCACTATTAATTTTGATAAGTCTTTATGCGATTCTGGTGCCTCAATTAACTTAATACCCGTGTCTATTTACAAGAAACTAGAGAATGATATTGGAGGGATAAGGTCAACACCAATATCTTTGTCACTAGTAGACCAAACAACTCTAATACCCGATGTGATAGTGATAGATGTTTTAGTTCTGGTAGATAAGTTCGTATTTCCAATAGATTTTATAGTGGTGAAGAAGGAGGAGAATAACTAGGTCCCCCTCATCCTAGGAAGACCATTCTTAGAAACGGGTATAGAGATATTAGATATATATGAGAGAAAACTCATGCTTAGAGTGGGTGAGGAGACTTTGAATTTTGAGATGAATGTAGCAGCTGGGGTGAGAAAGGAGAAGCCAACTACAAGAGTTGAGTGGAAAGTGAAGAACTTGAAAGAGAAGGATGATGTGAACGAGAAATATAAGTGTGGGGTGTACCCCAAGAAGGTTGAGAAGAAGCTATCTACATGGATGTTTTCATTAGTTCGAGTGCGAGGAATGGAGCCCGACTTTGACTCAGACTCTGAGTAGATATTCAGGGACATTTTCTTTACCTTATGTTTTTTAATGTGTATCATGAGGACATGCCAAAACTTAAAATGTGGGGTGGGGGATATTTGTATGTATGTTTGTATGTATATGTGTTTGCTTTTGCTTATTTTTAGTACGTAGTATAGAACTTTTTAAAAGAAAATAGTAACAATATTAAAAAATTTATTTTTTCTCGACGATGGATATCATCAACTTGTTTCTTGAGATATTAAAGTCGAATGAAAAAGACCAAGAATATTTTCTTTTGTTAGGTAGTATACTAATTCCCCCGTGGTTTTTCTTTGGGCCACGGTTCTTTTTCCAAGGGTTTTGTTTGAACCAGGAGTAGTTAATTTTTGTTTTTGTCAGGAAATAGGAAACCCAGTGCTATGTTTCGACTTGAAGCAATATCTCTTGATTTTATTATACCTTGAGAATAGTGAGTGCTTTGGTTGTGATGCTTAGGCTCAGTTTTTAACTCTTGTATACAGACCTTAATTTGTATGAATTTAACAGTGCTTAACTAGTTTGACTAGAGTGTCTTGATAGTCCGATCCTATGAGTTATTTTCCATGTGTGTGTAAGGTTTTGTGTTAGTCATTGTATTGCATTTGACGTCTAGAACTTGTCTCGTGTGTTTGCAAAGCAAAATACTAGTTTTATTTAGTCTTGGAAGTGATATAGGCATTTCTTCGTTGATCCATTCTATGCTTTCACCCACCTAATTTTATGTATCTTAGTTAACCCCATTGAGCCTGTAATCTTATTTCTTTGTAAATCATATTACAAGCTCTACCCTTTTGTTTGAATTGACCATCTATTTGAGCCTTTTACCTCTCGTAAGCACTTGAATTTGTTATGAACTTTGTAAAAGTGAGAGTGTGGGGTGGTGGGTTGGCTTTTGAGTGGAACTAATGATATAAGGAGAAAGGTGCACTATTTTAAAAAAGTATGAGCCACTTGAATCGAAAAAGAAATAAAAAATAATTCTATGATTGTAAAAAATATTTCTTGAAAGTTGTAACTCTTGATGCAATTGTGCTTAAAGAAGTAGGGTTTCGAGGTGTATTTATATGAAGGTGGAGTTATGGTTTGACACAAGTGGGGGGGTGTTGAATGGATAATTATATGTATTAAAGTGCTTAGGGAAATGAAGTCACTATTATATTCAAGTATATCATACACATCCCGTGGCTTACATTGCAACCAAATAAAGTATTACATCATCCTTGACTAAATGAACTCCATTAGTAGAGTCGTACACTACGGGCAAGCCTGTGGTATGTCTTTTCAAATGAAAATTTTGTTTCTGGGAGTGAGTGAATTCTTTCTATCTTGAGTTTCTAATTGTTTTTAATTTTATTGTGTGTTTAATGACTCTCTACTGTTGCGTGAGGGTGCTTGATTCACGAAGAAAAGATAATGCTTGACCTATGTGTTAGAGTAAGTGAGTGGGTTATAAATAATGCGTGGTGCTTTTGAAATTTTGAGGCTAAGATGTTACAGTATTACGCTTAATCTGTTTAAATATTCAAGGTGTGATGAGTTATGAGAGTTGTTAAAAAGGTCGTGTTCTATGTAAAATGTAGTTTCTGCTCGAGGATGAGCCATGGTTTAAGTGTAGGGTGTTGATGGTAGGATATAATTATGTATTTTAGTCGCTTATTGCACTCTAATTTACTAAACTTTACTATAATATTTTGCACTTATTATGTGCTTTATGCCTTGTAGAACTGATTCCAAGTTATGTAGACGTTGTGGAGCTCATTTGAGATATTTGGAGCTTTGAAGTCTAAGTAAAATCCCAAGGGATTAAGCTGGGATCATTTTCGGGGGTCAAGAACCATGTTTGGATATAAAAAATTGAAGTTTGATCTGTACTCTGAGAAAACCTCATTATTGCGGTGCGTGGGCTGGCATGTGGAACACCGGAGCTGCCCAATTTATGATGCTTGTCAATTGTTGAGCTCTCTAAAGATGTCCACTAATTTCCCGCAAGGCAACGTGCATGTGTAATTTTAATGGTAAATGTCCTATTTCGGCTAGGAAAAGGTGAATTCATTTGGGCCCAACCCTACTTGATATAAATACATGGAAAATATTATTTTATGGAATTTTGATAATTTTTTAGACCCAATGAGGATAAGGAGGAGTTGAAAGAACACGAGCACTAGGATTTCATCTACTTCCTCACTCAACGCCCGTGTTTGGATCGAATTTATGATTTTCTATATTTTAATTATATCTCTGATGAATTACTCCATATGTATGGAGTAGTTTCCTTTAGGGTTTGATGGATTTGGTGTATTGATATTTGTTCGTAGATCATAACTCCAGTTTTATCTGTTGAATCATTTTAGATGATTTAATTTTTGCATATATATTCACTTGTTCATTTAATCGACAAAGCATAACTTGTGATATCTTTGTATTATATAATTCTTCTAAGTAATCGAAAGATGCTAGTTGAATTATTAATTAAACCTAGTTAGGATAATAATCGAAAGAAGTTTAGTATAGACCAATCCACTATGCATTCTTGCATATCTTCACCGAGCTTAAATCGGTTCATCTCGTGAGGTTGAGACTTAATCAAGAGAGGAGTTCCTACTAAAATTTGAATATTTAATTAAGTGAATTGGAGAGGCTCACTTGAACATTAGAAGTAAATTATCTAGATTTAGATATCCTGAACAATTATCTTATACCTATCCCATTAAAACACTATTTTCTCCCATTGATAATCTTCTTTGCTTATCTGTTGTGTTGATAGTCATTCGTAAATAGCATAGCTTCTTAGTTCATTGTAGTTATTAATCATATAAACCTCAAGTGTTGACCATCTTGGATATTAATAAAGCCAGAAGCTACGAGAAAGTTGTCTAACTAAATCTGTGTTGATACGATATTATATTACACTATATTCGACTATCGAGCATATTTAAGTGTGTGTTTTGGACTCGTCAGAAATAAAAGGAAAAGATAGTACCTTTAAGGGAATATCCAAAGAGAAGTGGGATCTCTATAACAAAATAATTTTATGGATAATGCTCTAATTTGGAATGTGAGATCCATTAACACTCAAAAAGCATTCATTAGGTTGCTTAACCTTCACAAATGTAAAAATTTTATTTGGTTTGCTTGATGGATCCTTGCCAAGATTTTAACAAGCTAGAGGAATATAAAAAAAAGCTAGGAAGACGCGCTGCCTATGCAAATATGAATGGAAAGATATGGGCATTTATTGATGAAGATATTGATGTAGATATTGTCATGGATATGGAATAACAAATGACTTTAAAGTTGTTTCCCAAAAATCTTGGAAAGGAATTGATAGTGACACTTGTATATGCCAAATGTGATGCTGCAGAGAGAATTGAACTATGGAATTCTATGGACTACCTTACTTCTGACATGGAGTCACCTTCTCTTGTTAGTGGTGATTTCAATGTTATTTTGTCTGAAGAGGATAAATATGGTAGCCTTCCTATTTATCTAAGGGAAGTAGTATATTTTGCTCAACATATAGACACTTGTGCATTATATGATCCTAGATTTAAAATGATTCTATACACTTGGTGCATTGACAGGTATTTTGTTAATCAACGATTTCAGGATATGTCTCCATCTTTGGATGTTGAACACATGATGAAGTATGGTCTAGTATTATCTTGTAATGCTGACATGGTCAATGTTAAGAAACCATTAAAGCTCCTTAATTTTTTGACAAAACGTTATACTTTCCTGAGAGTTGTCAAAGAGCATTGGAGCAATCATAGTGTGGGAAATCCTTTCATGTTGTTTCAAAACAAAATGAAGAATGTCAAAGAGCATTGGAGCAATCATAGTGTGGGAACATATTTAAACAGATTGAAGCTTTAGAAGATGTTATAAAGGTGCATAAAATTGACTTTGACCTTCATTCAACAGCTCAAAATAGAGAAAGGTAGATCTAACTAGATATTACCATTTATAAGAAGAATTCTGGAGGCAGAAGGAAGGTTTGTATTGGTTCAAGGATGGTGACAGAAATACAAAATTCTTCCATGCTCATGTTAGAGGAAAAATGAAGAAGCTGCAAGTATCTAGAATACTAGACAACAATGGAATCTGGATTGATTCACAGGAAGAGCTGGCTAAGGAAGCTGTTGAATTCATCAAGCTCAATTCACAGAGAAGAGGACACCAACAATCTCTTGTATAATCAATTATGTACCAAAGATTTTCTCTAAGGAGCTCAATTCATTGAGGAGAGGACACCAACAACCTTTGATATAATCAGTTATGTCTTAAAGATAATCTTTGATAATCTTTGCCCAGGAAGAAGAATCTTGTGACCTTTTCATACATGAAGCCAATCAGTTTGAGTAATTTCACAAACAAGATCACATCAAGGGTGATTCATGAAAGGTTAGTTGATCAATTTTCTACTCCTATATCTCCTAATCAATATGGTTTGTAAAGGGTATGAGTATAGTGGATAACATTCTCTTAACATAAGAGATATTGACTGATATAAGAATGAGAGGCAAACCATCCAATGTGGTGATCAAATTGGATAGGGCCAAGGCCTGTGATAGGGTCTCATGTTTGTTTTTACTAAAGTATTAAGGCAGATGGGATTTGGTGAGGTGTTTATTGACATGATCTCAGATTACCGTCAAACAATTGACATTCAACATTGCTAAATGGACAGGCAAATGGCATCTATAAATCATAAAGGTGTGTAAAGTAACAGGATCCTTTATCTCCCATATTTTGTATACTCGTTGCAGCAGTGCTCGATAAAATCATTGGATGTATTATTTGACAATCATAAGTTTATATGGTTTGGAATGCCAAAATGGAGTCTGAATATCAACTTTCTCTATTATGATGATGATACAATCATTGTTTCTTCTGCATATTATGGGCAATACAGATGATCATGAATGTATTGGAGAAGTATGAAGTAGTCTCAGGTCAAAAGGTTAACAAGAAGAAATCGACATTCTATAAGCATGAAAAGGCTCCTATAGATGAAGTCAATACCGTGCATCTTATCACTAAATTTCAGAGGCACTCATTCCATTTCACTTACTTGGGCTATCCAATATCCTATGTAGAATGAAAAAGGGGTTCTATAAAGATATAATTTCAAAAGTTCAACAAAGACTTCAATCCTGGAAGGGCAAATTATTATCCATACGGGCAAGGACATTTTTATCCCACATGTACTGGAGATCATGTCTATTCACTTATTAATTGTTGTGAATCAACTTGTATATGTAGTTGCTGAGCTACACAGGATGTTTTCTAGGTTTTACTGAAGTAATTGAGGAAATTCTAGGGCAAAATATTGGGCTTCATAGGATTCTTTATGTTTTCCTAAAGACGAGGGTGGTACTGGATTCAGATCCCTTGATGACGTGTCTAAAGCCCTAATTGTATAACTATGATGGAACTATAGAACTAAAGATACAATATAGACTACATTCATGAGAAGTAAGTACTGTAAGAAGATCAATGAAGTATTGGTTCCTAGGAAAGCTAAATCACATGTATGGAATAAAATGCTTCAAATGAATTGTGGAACAAAAGTCGACGAAAGTCATCACAAGTTACCTTCATAACTTGTACTAAAATTTGGGTATGATGTCAATAGATTTTTTCACCAATACACTTGGAGTTAGGGATGATCCAGACACCAAATCAAATATATATGAGTCTAGTTGGCAATACATTAAACGTTTTTCGATAAGACATTGTAGTAGAGTGATATTTAGATTTTCGTGGGATGTGCAAATAGCTCCCTTTGGAACCCACAAGGTTGGTTGAGAATTATCTTGCTATATAAAGTTGTGGCCTTCGTCTCTAAGCAACTAGACTCATATCAGTCCATCACCAAGAAACTAGACTCATCTCTAGACCTCCTAAACAAATCCTTAGGATTTTTAATCAAGTCCATCATCTGTAACAAAAAAGCAAGAAATGAACACATTAACGTGATCCTTACGACATAGGAAGTGCTTTTCTGTCCTCCATTCTTCTTATACCTTGGAAAGATATTTGTGGATAAGAAATCTTGTCACTAGTGTATTTTATCCATACAAGAAAAAGGGAGGGTGTTTATCAAAGGGAACAAGATTTGGAAGCAAGAACAGAAGAGTTATGTAGAGTTTTCGTTTCGTTTTCGGCATGATTTTGTTTAGCTATGCTCTAGCCTTTCTTATTGATACTTTAAGAGGTGTTCAAGGGAAATTTTAGTATGCATTGTATCATTGTATATTATTAAATTACATATGTGAATTATGTAAGAAAATAGTTTAGGTTGGAACTTCAAAACATAATAAAAAAAAGTGCGAATCGTCCATTTGGCCTATGGGAATTGGATTTTAATTGAAGATTCGACACCTATTGATTAAAGTGCGTTAGGACTCTAAGAGGGTTCTGATTTAGAAACCAGAGATTTGGGTAAGGGCTAGAAATTATCTCGAGGGGAAGGTGTTAGGCACCCCTCAAGATGCACTAGTACGGTTCCCGACCATGTTACAATTGTGACATTAAATGCAAACAACAAATAGATACAAGGGTTTCAAATAGATTTTTTCACACAATGGTTGTAAATAGTTGAGATTGAAAGAAATTAAAGAAGGATGAAATTCAAAAAAGAAAGTTCTGAAAATAAACAAGTAAAAGGGAAGGGGGTCCTAGGTTTATGAACAATATGGATCACATCAATGCAATACCCGATAATCACTCCTCATAAGAGGGGTTACACGTGGCATTAGCGCACCGGTCATCATATCCATATCTACCATTTCCCACACTGTTGAGGTATTGAATGTGGAATGCTTTCGTTACTAATTGCATGCATTTACCCACCCCAATCCTATCAGTCCCGGAGGTATTTGGGACTACTAATCCTAAAGGAAAGGGAGATTTGGGCTTTTTATGGTTTCAAAAGGATAAAACTCGAAGGCATCAAGAAAAACACGTAAAGCAGATATGGGAAACCACATAACAATTAAAAAGCTCAAACATGCCTCCTCACTTAAAGAGAGATTGTTTAGAATGTGTTGCATGTACTGGTTATGGTCTGAATAAAACTTAAACGGAGGAGGCAGATTGTTTTATTACACATTTCAGATAAGAAATCAAAATCAGACCTGCCTGGTGGTTGGAATTAACGAAGCCTGATTCATTAGCTAATTCACCCTATAGCTTGCCTAAGTTTGACCTATAGGCATGATATTTAAAAGTACGGGAGAGAGATATACTGATTCCGGAAAAAGACTTATTAATTGCAGGAACATAAGTTTTGCAGACATTTAACCAATGTTGTTACTAATTTTACACTCATATGCGAGTGCTCAGTTCAGATTAGTCGATTACTCCTATACGCATGCTTTCTAAGTATTATTCAGTTTAAAACTCTAATAGTCAAAATTAAAGCGTAGAAAGTCCTATAGGCATGGTATCTAGAATGATGTTTGTTATTTAAACCTATAAGTACGTTTACCTAGTGGTAAATGCATATGCAGAATTTAGGAAACTCTATAGACATTTTCTCTACGTGATAGGTAGAAATGCAGAACCTATAAGCATGGTATCTATATGAAAATGCAGAAGTACAGAACTTGTAAACATGATTTCAATATGAAAAATGCAGAAGTAAGAACAAGACATGCTTGCAGAAGTAAATACCTATGAGCATGATATCTACCCCTATGCATACATGAGTGACCTTCCACTTTTCACTAAAACCTCATAAGTTATTACAAATTATTACAACCCAGAATGAGTAAAATAAAATTACATCAGAAATCTAAAAAACTCCAACCAAGGAGAGCCTGATTCAGAATTTTTTCAGAAGCATGATGTAAACCAACTCCAAAGATCAAATTCCAAAGCCTTTCTCTTATGTGGGATGTGTTAGAGTCTCTAAGAGTCTCAAATGGATTCCGGGCAGTGCTTACACCCCAAATATATTGCAGAGTTGGGTTAAGTGCAGTGTGGAAGGGCCAACCCTCAAATGTCCAAGTTTAGAGGGAGCTCAAAGTCCCAAAGAAAGGTTCATAGGAGGGGGGCAGTAAATAGAATCTAGGAGAGAGTGAAAGTGCATGAAGGGGATTTTGGGGAAAACTAAGACACGCTGGTAGTCATACCCAGTAATTAGAAGTGCTGGCACACCCCAACCAGCCTATTAGCCACACTGTTTGGGAGTTAGGATCCATTAAAGGATCAAGTCCAGACATGATCAACAATTTGGATATTGCCATGCTTTGAACTTTAACTCAAACACATAGAAGGGAATGGGGTATGAGGATTCAAAACAGTAACAGATGCAAAGCAAACACATAGGGATGAGGCAGAAAACCAAATTAGAACATACCAGCTTTTGGGGAAACAAGAAAAGAAAAGCAGTAGTCTTGTTAAGCCAAATTGCAAGCAAATAGTCAGGAGATCTCATAAGAGAGTAGAGTGTAGAATTTAGAGTGTGAAGTGTAAGAGTATTAAAATATAAGGTGCTCAGTCAGTAATGTGTGTGTTGAAAGTGTAGAAGGGGCATGCCCTTTATAGTGCAGAAAGGCAAGTAGAAACAGGTAAGAAAATAGTTTTGAAATCAATTACATAAGTTCCCCTTCAATTAAGGGATTCTGATTTCAAACGGGTAAAACAATTAAGGAAAAAGGTTGATCAAACATTTTTCCAAAGAAGCACAAGAAGGGTAAATACACAGGGACTTATTTAAGGAAAAAGTCTGATAGCACACGGTTTGTGCAAATACGGAAAGGAAATCAATCAACAGCCAATAAATCACAAAGTCTGAGTTTTTGTGTTAATGAATCCAGTCAGAAAAAGTGAAGAAGGGTTTTTCACTAAAAGAAAATTAGTAACAATCAATCGAACCTTTTTAAAAGGAATTCTGAATCAATCACAAGTTGGAAAACTGTTTGAAGAAGGGTTCAACACACATATAAAAGCATATAGACATGCTTAAACAAGAAAGAATTGTCATGCTAATCAGAAGATCTAGCATAGAAGAGTTTAGAGTCATAAGAAAAGGGTTCAAATCCAGTTTATAGACTTAAAATGAGTTTGAGAGACTCAAGGGTTCCAAAGTAGAACCCTAGTTCAAACACAAAATAAACCTCATCAAAACCACCAAATTCACGTGTTTCTAAGTCGAATCAGATATAGAGACGAGGAGCTAAGTAATTGAAACAGGCTCAGAGATCTCTTTTAGAGACTCATGAGAAAACAAACAGATACAATAGCAAATTTAAAGCAAATATAGTGAAGAAACAAATTTAAAGCATAGAGAGAGTAGAAGGAACACGTTTTAAGAAAAGGTTGGAATTTAAACAAGTTCAGAAGAGAAAAAGAGGTCGTATAAAACTTACGAAAATAGTAGAGGAAACATGTCTTTAAGAATAAACTCAAAAAAGGTCCAGTGAAAGGTAAACAACGAATTTAAAAACTTAGTAGGAACACAGAGGTGTTGGAAAAGCCTAGCAAAAGAACACATAAGAAAACATAGCAAGATAAACATGTGAGAGCATGATATAGTAGAAGAAAGAACGGAGCACAGTAGAAGAACATAAGAACATAGTAGAAGTTCATGCAAGGTAGAAAAAGAAAACATAAGAATATAGCATAGACAGATACCCACAAAGAAAAGAAGAAGAAGAGTCAGAGAAACATCTTGAAACTTTCAGAAACGCTAAATCGAATAGAAGTAATTTTTGAAAGAAAAATTGGAGAAAATGTTTTATAACTCCAGTAGAGCACATATATAGACTAGATTTAAGAAGACAACCAGAGAAACCTCGAATAGGTAGGGGTTAAGAGGAAACCTAGAATGAGAAAGGCTTGGAAAAAGGTCCGATCTTGAGTCGGATGAGTCAGAACCAGGTTCGAAACGCTTTGGATACGCGGGAGTAAAGTCAGAGAGGCCATGGAACCTTGAATTGGAGACTATCTGAATGGACACCATCGAGGTCAGACCTCGAAACTTCGAGCACTAAGAATTTAAGGGTGGAGGGGGGTGAATATAGGCCATCCATGGCCTGAGAAGCCATGGATTCCGGTGGGATGGCAGTTGAAAGTTGTAGAAGAGGATGAGGGTTTCTAGAACATTCGAGAGAGTTTGAGAGACGAAGGGGTTTCAGGGCGACGTCTCTGAGTGAAAATGAGTAGGGTTATGGGGTTTGGTGGAATTAAAAAGGAAAGGGGAAATTGTGGCTGTTGATCTAAATGATCAATGGCCTGGATTAAAAGGAAGCTGGGCGGTTTGACTAAATGGGTTAAGGGTTGGGTTAAATGGAATTGTGCTAGTCCAATTTTTGAGTTTGAAATTGGGTCAGTTTTAGGCGAAAATTGAAATGCAAATGGGGCTACAATTGAAACGAAATGAGGCCAAAATTTAAATGCCTAGTTTTAACGTTTTTATTTTACAACAAATTGTAAAAAAAAATTATTTTGAAAGCAAATTAAAGAGATGGATCAGTTAATAATATATAAACATTAATTTAATAATTTTGGAATCAATTTTGTAATTATAAAAATGCTATTAAATCTTAAAGTAGGCTAAAATTGCAATTATATGCAATTTAGCTTATAAAATACATAATAAATTTGTAAAAATATATAAAAATTACCTTAACTATATTTGGTATAAATATGAGAATAAAATAAATATTCATCGAAATTGATGATTTTGGGAATAATTATTGATTTTGAACTGCTAAAAATGGACACTAAATTGGTTTTAAAAATCTTAAAAAAATATTGAACAATTGGGCATGCTTATATATGTATATATGTTATTTTGAAAGTATTTTTGTATGTATAAAAAATTCATAGGAAAAAATTAGGTATCAACAGCTGCCCCTCTTTACCCGAGAAGGATGAAAGAGTTGTAGGGTAAAGATATGATGGCCAATTTGACCGAACGAAATGGTTGGAAGATTTTGACCGCGCTCTGGTTCCTCAGCTGCCTACATATCCATGGTCTTACAGGAATCAGGGCATATGTAGTTCAGGATCCATCTGCGCAATATGCCGATGGGGATTTGACAAGAACGAACGAGATATCTGGGTTGAGAAAGATGGTCAAAGTCTAGTTATGGGCGCGGAAACTGGAGCGAGATCGCTCCTGCTGAGAAGGCCGTTGCCAGCCGGTTTACCTGCGAATGAGGAATACAAACATATATTATGCATAAATTTAAACATGATGCAAGTTCCCGTTAGACTATGAATGTTGTCTTTGGACGGTTAGAATGACGTCCTTAGACCATGACGCCCTAGACCATGAAATGATTCTCTCGGGCTATGAGAATGATGCCTCCGAACTATGATGACTTTGAATAATGATATGCAAAAGATAAGATGGGGTCCTCAGGCCATGGCATGGCATTCTCGAGCTATGAAAATGGTGCCTCCGAACAATGGCGCGTTCAGACAATTTGGCGACCTTTCAGCCCATGGAATGCGATAGGTGGCGATCTTTCAGCCGATCCAAGACATAACTAAAGGTGGCGATCTTTCAGCCGATCCAAGACATAAATAATGGTGACGATATTTCAGTCGATGCAAGACATAACTAAAGGTGGCGATATTTCAGTTGATGCAAGACATAACTAAAGGTGGCGATGTTCATCCATGCAAGATGTAGATAAAATGGCGATATTTCAGCCATGCAGGATGCCGATGAAGGTGGTAATCTTTTAGCCGATGCAATAAATAAATAAAGGTGGTAATCTTTCAGTCATGCATGACATAAATAAAGTGGTGATATTTCAGCCATGTAAGTGGAGACAGGGCTTAGTCTCGAAAGGTAGAATGGTAGCCTTATGAAATGTAGAAAAATGAAGATGGAGGTAGAGCTTAATCTCGGAAGGCAGAATGGTAGCCTTATGCAATGCAGAAAATGCAGATGGAGGTAGAGCTTAACCTCATAAGGCAGAATAGTAGCATTATGCAATGCAAAAAATGCACATGGAGGTAGAGCTTAACCTCGAAAGGCAAAATGTTAGCCTTATGCAATACAGAAAATACAGATGGAGGTAGAGCTTAACCTCGGAAGGCAGAAAGGTAGCCTTATGCAATGCAGAGAAATGCAGATGGAGTTAGAGCTTAACCTCAGAAGGTAGAAAGGTAGCCTTATGCAATGCATAAAATGCAAATGGAGGTAGAGCTTTACCTCGGAAGGTAGAAAGGTAGCCTTATATAATGCAGAGAAATGCAGATGGAGGTAGAGCTTAACCTCGAAAGGTAGAAAGGTAGACTTATGCAATGCAGAAATGCAGATGGAGGTAGAGCTTAATCTCGGAAGGCAGAAAGGTAGCCTTGTGCAATGCAGAGAAATGCAATTGGAGGTAGAGCTTAACCTCGGAAGGCAGAAAAGTAGCCTTATGCAACGTAGAGAAATAAAAGGCGAATAATAATAGAATCTATTAGCTGATAGTTGATAGGTGATATTGTGTATGCTGGGGCTATCATGTACGGATAACAAATGTAGATAGGTGATGGTTCGGAGAGTTGTATTCCTGAGGAGTGTGAGTGTATAAGTATATCCGATGATTTTGTGACTCGGGTGCCTACATTCAAAGAAACATCGTGAGTTTTGTAAAGAGGGAAGGTTAGTTTGTATCCCGTTGGACTTCGCTTGACCTTCTCAGCTTTGATCTGGTGATACCGTATGTATCATTGAGGTAGTACTGCTACAAAGCAATTTTGATAATAGACATGCATGATTTAGTAAAAATACAACATAAGTATATAATCGAGAATAATTTTCTTTATATGAACCGACAAATATGACACGTTCAAGGCATTGCAACCTTTCTTGCTCCAAAATTTGAGGGTCCTCCTTAAAATTCTGCCCCAGTATACTAGGCAGGTGCTTCTGATGGCTGTTTGTGGTAAATGGCTGATGTCAGCTTTGGAATTTTGAGGGTCCTCCACAAAATTCTGCCCCAGTTTCCAATAGCGGGGAAAATGAATATTTATAGAATTATGACCGAGCCCATAAGGCTGCCTACGTATCCCTCTCAAATGGGAATTAGGCCAGCCATTGTTCAAATTACATTATACGAGGAAAGCATAAAAGTTACACATAGTATCGCTTCACTGCATCTGAGTTGATTGACTTTGGCCAAACTTGTACGTCCATTTCTGCAAGTAGAAGGGCTCCTCCTGTTAGAACTCGGTGTCCAGGTATGGACCTTGCCAGTTGGGAGAGAATTTCCCTTTGGCTTTATCCTGATATGGGAAAATCTTCTTTAACACCAGCTGCCCTGGTGTGAATTGTCTCAGCTTGAACCTTTTGTTGAAGGATCTGGACATTCTGTTCTGATAGAGTTGACCGTGACAAACTGCATTCATTCTTTTTCCATCTATGAGAGCCAGCTACTCATAAAGACTCTTCACCCACGTTGCATCATCGAGTTCTGCTTCGTGTATGATCCTCAAGGAAGGAATTTCTACCTCGGCAGGAATGACCACCTCTGTGCCATAAACCAGCATATAGGGGGTTTCCCCACTCGATGTGCGGACCAAGGTGCGGTACCATAATAAGTCAAAAGATAACTTCTTATGCCATTGCTTATGCTTCTCTATCATTTTCCTTAGTATCTTCTTGATGTTCTTGTTGGCGGCCTCTACAACTCCATTCATCTGAGGTTTGTACGCTATAGAATTCTTGTGTTTGATCTTGAAGGTTTCACACATGGCTTTCATCAAGTCACTATTGATATTGGAACCATTATCAGTAATGATTCACTTCTGAATTTCGAACTGACAAACAATACGGTCGCCGACAAAATCTTCCACAACTTTCTTAGTCACTGCTTTGTATGATGCTGCTTCAACCCATTTGGTGAAATAATCAATTGCCATTAGGATGAACCTGTGCCTTTTTGATGTGGCAGGCTCGATAGGTCCGATAACATCCATTCCCCAAGCGGCGAATGTCTATGGCGAGCTCGTTGCATTAAGGTCACTTAGAGGCACCTTTATCATGTCTGTATTTATCTGACAATGATGACACTTTCAAATATACTAGATGCAGCCCATTTCCATAGTCATCCAAAAGTAGCCTGTCCAGAGTATCTTCTTGGCTAAGACAAAACCGTTCATATGTGGACTGCAGGTCCCATCATGGATTTCTTCTAGTAGCTTGGATGCTTCCTTTGCGTTGACACACCTTATAAATCCTAAATCCGGATTCCTATTATAGAGGATTCCTCTGTTGTGGAAGAAATTGTTAGATAACCTTCGAAGTGTGCACTTCTGAGTGTGATTTGCGAGCCCTGGGTATTCTCCTTTTTCCAAGTATTCTCTGATATCATGAAACCACAGTTTTCCATCTGCTTCTTCTTCTACATGAGCACAGTAAGATGGCTGATCATGGACCTTTAGTGGAATGGGATCAATGAAGTTCTTATCTGGATGTTGAATAACAGATTATAGGGTAGCCAATGCATCGTCAAATTCATTCTGGACCCTGGGGACATGCTGGAACTCTGTCCTTGTGAATTTTTTCCTCAACTCTTGTACATGATGCAGATAAGAGAGTATCTTGGAGTTCTTGGTAGTCCATTCTTCATGGACCTGATGTATAAGGAGGTGTAAATCTTCGATCACTAGCAATTCTTGAATGCTTATGTCAATGGACATTTTGAGCCCCAAGATGCAGGCTTTGTACTCGGCCATGTTGTTGGTGCACGAGAATCTAAGCTTGGCGGACACCGGATAATGCTGACAAGTTTCTGATACTAGAACTGCTCATATACCAACTCCTTTGAAATTTTCCGCTCCATCGAAAAACATCTTCCAACCATCATAGGATTCTGCAATATCTTCTCCTACGAAGGATACCTCTTCATCAAGAAAATCCATCTTTAGGGGTTTGTATTTTTCATCCAGGAGATTTTCAGCAAAATGATCCGCCAACGCCTGTCCTTTGATTACCTTCTGAGTTACGTAGAGAATGTCAAATTCACTTAACAGGATCTGCCACTTGGCTAGCTTGCCAGTGGGCATGGGCTTTTGAAAGATGTACTTCAATGGATCCATTCTTGATATGAGATATGTTATGTAGGCACATAAATAGTGCCTCAACTTCTGATCTACCCAAGTCAGAGCACAACATGTGTGATCTAACAGAGAATACCGGACCACGTACGGGGTGAAATTCTTGCTGAGATAATAGATGGCTTGATCCTTTCTCCCTGTTTCATCATGCTGCCCCAGGACACAATCGAATGCTCCATCCAATACCAAAATATAGAGCAATAGAGGTCTGCCCAGCTCGGGCAGGACCAAAAATGGTGGTGTGGATAGGTACTCCTTGATTCTGTTGAAAGCTTTCGCATAATCATTAGTCCATTTGGTAGGGGGTCCTTCTTCAACATCTTGAAGATCGGCTCACTGATGATAGTAGATTATGCTATCAACCGGCTGATGTAGTTAAGTCTCCCCAAGAAACTCATTACTTATTTCTTGTTCTTTGGCGATGTCAATTATTGGATAGCTTTGACCTTTGATGGATCCAGTTCTATCCCTCGACGACTTACACTAAACCCAAGCAGTTTTCTAGCAGGAATCCCAAATGCACATTTGGCGAGATTCAGTTTCAGATTGTACCTTCTCAATATATTGAAGAACTTCCTCAAATCTTCCATGTGATCAATGGCTTTCTTGGATTTGATGATGACATCATCTACATACACCTGGATCTCCTTATGTGTCATATCATGGAAATGGTAGTCATAGACCTCATGTAGGTGGCCCCAACATTCGACATTTTGTAACAATACATTTCCTACAGTGTAATGAAAGCCATTTTCTCAGCTTCTTTTTCTTCATCCATCCATATCTGATGGTATCCAGCAAAAAAATCAACAAACGACTGCGGTTCATGCTTTGGCCTGTTGTCAATCAGGATGTGTATATTTGGAAAGGGGAAGTCTTCATTTGGACTGGACCGGTTGAGATCCTGGTAGTCAATATTGACTCTGACCTTCACATCATTCTTCGGTACTGGAATGATGTTTGCTAACCATGTCGGATAGTCTACTACCTTGAGAACCTTAGCTTTGACTTGCTTAGTTATTTCCTCCTTGATTTTCAAACTCATATCAGGTTTGAACTTTCTGAGCTTCTACTTTACCGGTGGACATGTTGGGTCAGCTGGTAGTTTGTGTGCCCCAATAGATGTACTCAAACCAGTCATGTCATCATATGACCAGGCAAATATGTCTTCGTATTCCTTTAGAAATACTGTGCACTCTTCCTTTTCTGACGGTGACAGATGAATACTGATGTAAGTTTCTTTGACATTTTCTGCATCTCCCAAGTTAACAATCTCAGTTTCATCCAACTTAGACTTGGGCCTATTTCGAAATTCTCGACTTCCTTAAGAATCTCTTCCAGTATATCATCTTCCTATGAATCTATATCTGTTTGTTGCGTTGTCTCATTGTATGTCATAGTCATTGGTTTATCAAGATAAGTAATAGTAATGTTGTATAAGTAAAGTAATGAGAGAAAATAATAAGAGTAAAATTTATAAGGAAATTGAAATGCTTTGATAAATTCCATAAATGTTTTGAACATTAGAGCTCTTTCTTGCAAAAACAAAAATGCGAAAGGAAAGTAAACTAGTAAAATAAAATAGTGCATGGTGCTTATTCAGCCTTGCTATCCCGAGGCACACCAGGCTCTGGTGGTTCTGGCGGTCCAGTTGTTAACACGTGCTCCTCTGCTTGCAGCCTGTATGGAAGGGCCTTCCTCCCCCTCTTCCTAAAAAATGACACATCAGTCCATATCATCGTCTTCTAGGAACAAATTCCTTATTGCTGCTAGGGCTTCTTCTTTTTCTGACCCATAGGTAACCTCAGTTGGCTTGAAGGTCTGTTCCAACCGGGGTATCGGTTGCTCCAGTGGGCAGTAAGGTTCGTGCCATAGTGACGACAATTCATTTAACTCTTTCTAGGTATACTCGTATCCCAGACCGAAAGTAGTGCCATGTTTCTTCAACTTGATAGGCTTAGCAATCCCTTGGAGATTTTTTCCAAGTCCCTTTCCTGGTTCATATCCGCACCAATTCAATATGCTTTAGATTTTATTGTTCTACCACTTGTCTTTATCAAGGACATTGACTCGCTCGATGTGGTGATAGGTCTCCCCACCTATCTTCCTTTTTCCCCAGATGGCCGAGATAGTTTGGCGACTGTATATAGGATTGCTACTGTCACCGTGAATAATTACCTCTTGGTTATTCCACTCAAACTTCACATCTTGATGTAGGGTTGATGCCACAGCCACAACTACATGAATCCAATGCCGTCCCAAAAGCAAGTTGTAAGATACCGGCACGTTTATTACTTGAAAATCAACATCAAATGAAGTAGGCCCTATTTGTAGACACAGGCTAATTTCCCCAATAGTGGACCTTTGGGAACCATCAAAAGCTTTGACATTGATGGCCCCATCCTTGATCTTATGCAGGCTCTTTCCCAATGTTTAGAGCGTTACCAGTGGACAAATGTTAAGGCTGGACCCTCTGTCGATCAGGACTCTGGTGATGAAATAATCCTCACACTGCACAGTGATATGCAACACCTTGTTGTGACTCAAACCTTCTGGTGGCAGCTTATCTTCCTGGAAAGTGATCTCGTGAATCTCCAATACGTGCCCCACCATGTTTTCCATCTCTCATCCAGTGATGTTGATTGGTACATATGCCTCACTCAGAACCTTCAATAAGGCATTCTTATGTGCGTCAAAGCTTTACAGCAAAGCTAGGATAGACCGTGCTGGTGTTTTGTTCAACTTATGAATGACTGAGTACTCCAGAGATCATCAGGCCCGATTTCGATAATGTTCGGTCGACCAGAGGCATGCTTGCTTAACTCATCCAAGTGTTCCGGAGTATAAACCATACCGGTCCTTGTCATACCCCGTGCCGCAACTGCTTCTCCGGACTTGGTTTTCCCTTTACTTCTTGCCTCGACTGTGTAATCCCAAGGAATGGCCTTCGTATGGAATGGTGTTTTAGCCAACATTGTTGCTGGAATGGGTACCCTTGCTTTGGAAGGTGACACAACAACCACAAATGGCACAAGTGCCTTTGGGGACCCATGCTTGATCTCAATCGGTGCTGGCATCTTTGCAGAAGAATGTTCTTCGAACTCAAGTGGTATGGACATATTCACCTCGGAGTCCCTAGAAGGCTGAATTTGGACTACAATTGGATTAAGGGTGACTATTGGTTTTTTTGGCTCGTGACCTTCTGCGTTCAATCTGATTGATCCTTTCGGGTCACAATCATCTTCTATCTCAATCATGTAAACTCCTCAGCCCTTGTGGTCAGGTAAAGGGTTGTTTCGGACATTTGGAGCAGGCTCCTTTGGCACGATGATCTTGTTGTCAATCAAATCCTGGATCTTATATTTCAGATAACGGCATTCATCAATGGTATGCCCTTTCATGCCCGAATGGTATGCACAGGATTTATTTGGATTGATCAATTGGGAATGGTTTTTAGAAGTTATAGAAGGGATGTGGGTGACATAAGCAGCGGATTTGAGCCTCTCATATAGCTGGTCGATCGGTTCGACAATGGTGGTATATTGTTTGGGAGGTCAGCGGTCGAAATTTGGTTGGGGTCTAGGAAAGTTTTGGCGAGTGGAAGGTAATTGATAGTGAGAGGGTTAAGTATTGTAGGCTTGGTAGACATTTTCCGAATAGGAGTATCTGGGTGAAGTAGGATGATATGTGGGTGGTGGATGTGATTGGTAAGTAAGTGGTGGAGCTTGGTAAGAGGGCAAGGGTGCTTGGTAATTTGGGGTAGGTTGATATGTAATTGGAGGTATTGGGTAGGTTTGGTTGTGCAACCATTACGACACACATGTCCCTTTTCTTGGATGTGCCATCAGACTGTAGAGCCTTATTCGTAGCTTGAAAAGCTTCAAAGTGTGTGACCATACCACTTTTGATACCTTCCTCGATCCTCTCCCCTAGCTTGACGATGTCGGAAAATTTCTGGCTTTCAATCAGCATCAACCTTTCATAGTACTGTGGGTCTTGAGCTCGGATGAAAAACCTATTCATTTGTTCTTCTTCTAAAGTCGGTCGGACCTTAGCAACTTCCGATCTACAACGAGTAGCATACTCGCGGAATGTCTCCGTAGGTTTCTTCTTTAGGTTCTGGATGTAGAACACATCTGGCACATTTTCTGTGTTGAACCTGAACCTATCATTGAAATCAGACGCCATACTTACCCAATTCGACCACTTCTTCGGGTCTTGACTGATGTATCAAGATAAAGCATGTCCCTTTATACTCCTAATGAAAAGTTTCATGCAAATCTTCTCGTCCTTCCCTACTTTGGCTAGTTTATTGCAATATATTCTTAGATGAACTCTCGGATCCCCTGTACCGTCAAATATCTCAAACTTTGGGTTTTTGTACCCCTCGGGCAATTCGGCATCGGGTTGAATGCAAAGCTCTTCATAATTTAGACCTTCAATCCCCTTACTTCCCTTGACGCTTTGAATTCTACTAGTCAGCTTCTTGAGTTCCTCAGCTAGATTCCTGATAAGCGAGTCTTTATCATCAGACTCGGGTGTGTTTTAAATAGGTTGAGTAGGATGCGGCATAGTTTCCATATAGATGGGGGTGTTGTGAGGGTGAAAATGGTCATTTGTGGAGTTCATATGTTCCAAGATGAGCAGTGGAGTATTGTTAGTTGTGTGGCAAGTGTTGCAGTGGTGGTGAAGAGCGAAGTGGTTTTGTGGTTTTGGAATGTTTTATGGAGGTGTGGGGTTTTGAGCGATTGGGAAACTAACGTTTAGGGTGGTGAGGAAAAATGACAATCTTGCCATGTTCCGAACTTGGTCCAGCTCTTCTTGAAATTTCAACAACTTCTGCTCGAGCTGGGAGGCACTTTCCTTGGAAACCTGAATACCCTGAGTAACCTCTATCCGTTCAATTGAATTCTCCTTTCAGGTGTTGCTCAAATCTTCCATTTATCCTCTATTATTATTTCTGATAGGACTAGGAGGATGAGTGGATGGAGGGCCATTGGATCTTGTGGAGTAAGATGATGATGCCAGAGTGCACGAACTAACCTTTGGGGAGGGGAATAATAAAAAGTAAAACAAAACAAGGTAACAAGTGAGTGAGGGTTATAAGAAAAAGATGTTGCGATATTTAAACAAATAGTGCGAGAATATAAAGCGTGTCCTTATTTGGGAGCCTCGTTGTGCCCGAGGTAGGCCTAGCGACAAATTAATTTTGAGAACTTATAATGCTAAATGCCTTATTTTATTAATAAATATAAGCCGAATCCCAAAATGACAATAAATAGCAGGAAATAAAATGTCACTAATGGCAATTGGCCTTATTACATTCTTAAAGTAAAGAAAAGACTACTATCTATTTGGTCCTAGAAGGACCTTCCCCAGACTCGGCATCTTCCGCTCCATCGAACAACTTCACCAACTCACGAAGTCCTAGCAGCAAGTAGGCTCTGGACAAGTGCCCACCTTCATTTCCTTCAGCGTTATGGCAGTCTTTTATTCTCTTGATGAGCTTCCTTTCTAACTCCACCAAACCCCATTCCAAATGCCCCAGTCTCTTGTTGGCGCTAACAGCCATGTCTTTCCACTCTTCAATCATCTTTTGGTTGACTTCTTGTATTTCATGATGCTCACTTTCGCATTCCCGAATCCTCTTGCGCAATTGGTTGTACTTAACCTGTGCTTCAGCTCTTTTGCCGATGATCGTATGACCTCGAACAAACCCGGGTTGACCCAAACCATTATGATTATCCTCTATCCAACTTGGATAGTATGGAGTATAACCAGCATGGTACCTATCCGGCACGATGCTATCTCTTACTACGATGAGTTTGCAGTGGCACATGTGCTGTGCTTGGCACTTGTAAGGGCTATCGTCATCCTGAAAGTCGGCCCGAAAGTTACTCATCTTGTCGTCTCTTGGTATAATCTGCTTCCTACCAGCCTGTCTCACAACCCGGAGAGGGAGCTGAGGATATGTTCCTCTCAAACCAATAAGTATAAAAAACGGTGCATCCCGAGATCGAGCAATGAACTCTTCAGTAGGGAACCACTCAAACATCCATTGTACTTGGTTCTCTTTCAGATATTCAAACAGTTCTACCCATCCATTGGCATCCTCAGCTGAGAAAACATGTTGGGCATATAGTTCATTCGTCTTGGCTGATGGAAGACAATATGATCATCCTAATCCATACGCTGTATCTCTTGTCTATATTCACCCTTCTGGAGGTGTTCCACGAGCCAGAGTTGGAGCAACAAGTTGCAACCCTCGAAGTGCTTGGCTCCCTATTGACACTTCTCTAGGGCTCGGTACATCTCTGCAATTATCATGGGCACTATGCTAAATGGCTACCCGCCAATTCCCTTGATTAAAGTTTTGGTGACCATGGCTAGTCTGGTATGGATCCTAGCCTTCTTCATAGGAAATACTAACATCCCCAAGAAGCAGAACATGGAGACGAAGACCCTTCTATGGATATGCCCCAATGATGTGAGGCAAACTCCTCAAGGTAAGTACTGTAGGACTTGGTATGACTACACCTTTCGTACAAATATTCAAAGGGAATGTACGACTCCTTCAGACAAGTTAAATCTGGATTCTTCTTTAGACCCATCATCTTGAGAAAACCTCGACCCTTGCAGTTCTCTAGCATTAGCAGACTCGGAGTTTCCCATGTTATACCAGCCAGCCCTCCTATTTCCTCTAGTAGGGGTGTTATCTCAATCTCCCCGAAGCGAAACACAAACCTATCGCAATCCCATAACATGGTGGCAGCTTCAATAATTTTGTTGTTGGGTTGGATTTCCAGAAAGGAAGGTAAATTCCCCAAGTATTTTCGGACAAGGATCTGATCACTGGAATGAAGATCTTCGCACCAATTTAGCAATTTTGGGTGGATGTTGGTTACCATGCCGAATCTGGGGACTTCGTATCTCATTTCTGCAGAAAACAAAAGTGTTAGGACCTCACCCCCGCCAGACTCGACTTTTTAAATATCAATAATTAGTATGAGCAGTATTTAGTTCTCCAAATAAATGCACAGAATGTGGTAGTGTCTGTTTGGGTTCCAAGGAAACCCAGTGGACTTTGGACAAGGCTACCATAAAGAGTCATTATGTGGACAACATAACTGACTCGGCTAGGTTTTGAGAATGATTCATGCACAATTAAATGGAGTAAGGTTTCTATGGGGTATTATGCTGGTACCCTTGAGCGGACAACTCAAGAGGGAAAGGTACAGAATCGTCCACTACACCGTTGGTCGACTGGTTTTACTGCAAATATACCTTTGCCGGATTTAGGGGGTGATAATATTAGAAGGGAGCAACCACTCATTATAAGCGTTGCTATGGTATTGTGTTTGGCATGAGTGGAAGATGATTTTAAATATGCAGTCACAATAATTAAACAAGTTGTCATGTATTTGCACGTTCATAATTACAATAATTGCTCATAATTACAACATTATTAAAGGAAAACGGTAAAAGAAAGCATTAAAAAAGTAACAAAGAGCCAAGTCAGTTTTTGAGGTAGGAGAGAAAAATAAATACTTAAAGACATTAAAGACATTTAAGGGAGCATAAAATTACAAATTGTATGAAATGGTAAAAGCCTTAAAGAAATTCCCTAGCAGAGTCGCTATGCTGTCGCACCCCCTTTTTCTTGCTAAATTGGGTTTATGACATTTGGGAGGACAACTCGTTCCCTTTAGGGAATTGGGTTTTAATTGAAGAGTTGCCACCTAATGATTAAAATGCATTAGGAAACTAAGAGGGTTTTGATTTAGAAACCAAATATTTGGGTAAGGGTTAGAAATTATCTTGAGAGGAAAGTGTTAGGAACCCCTCAAGAACCACTAGTATGGTTCCTGGCCATGCTAAAATTGTGACTATAAATGAAAACAACAGATAGTCACATAAGGGTTTCAAATAGATTTTTTCACACAATGGTTGCAAATAGTTGAGAGTGAAAGAAAGCAAAGAAGGCTGAAGTTGAATAGCTGGTAATCACTCCTCAGAAGACGGGTTGCACGTGGTATTAGCACACCGATCATCATATCCATATCTACTCTTTCCCACTATGTTGAGGTATTAAACACAGAATAGTTTTGTTACTTATTGCATGCTAGTACCCATCACCATCCTATCAGTACCGAGGCATTTGGGACTACTAGTCCTAAAGGGAATGGGGATTTGGGCTTTTTATGGTTTCAAGAGGATAAAATTCTAAGGCGTCAAGCAAAAAACGTAAAGCAGATATGGGAAAACACATAACAATTAAAAGGCTCAAACACGCCTCAACACTTACAGACATATTGTTTAGCATGTCTTGCATGTACTGGTTATGGTCTGAATTAAAATTAAACGGAGGAGGTAGATTAGTTTATTACACATTTAAGATAAGAAACCGGAATAAGACCTGCCTGCTGGTTGGAATTAACGAGCCTGGTTCATTAGCTTATTCACCCTATAGCTTGCCTAAGTGATACCTATAGACTTGATATCTGAAAATACGGGAGAGAGATATACAGATTCCGGAAGAAGACTTATTAACTGCAGGAACATAAGTTCTGCAGACATTTAAGTAATGTTTTTACTGATTTTAAACTCATAAGCGAGTGGTCGGTTTATATTAGTCTATTACTCATATAGGCATGCTTTTTAAGTGTTATTGATTTTAAAATGCTTATAGTCAAAATAAAAGTGCAGAAAGTCCTATATGCATGGTATCTAGAATGATGTTTGTTATTTAAACCTATAAGTACGTTTGCCTAGTGATAGATGCATATGAGGAATTTCGGAAACTCTATAGACATGTTCTCTACGTGATAGATAGAAATGCAGAACCTATAGACATGGTATCTACGTATGAAATGCAGAACCTATAAACAGGATGTCTACATGAAATGCAGAACCTGTAGGCATGGTTTCTACATTAAAAATGCAGTAGTGCAAAACTTGTAAACATGATTTCTATATGCAAAATGCAGAAGTAAGAACAAGACATGCTTGCAGAAGTAAATAAATATGAACATGCTATCTACCCTGATGCATACGTGAGTGGCCTTCCCCTTTTCACTAAAACCCCATAAGTTATTACAAATTATTACAGCCCAGAATGAGTAAAATAAAATTGCTTCAGAAAGCTAAAAAAATCCAACCAAGGAGAGCCTGATTCAGACTTCTGTATGAAGCATGAAGTAAACCAACTCCGAAGATCAAATTCCAAAGCCCTTCTCTTATTTGGGATGTGTTACAGTTCCCTAAGAGTCTCAAATGGACTCCGGGCAGTGCTTACACCCCAAATATAATGCAGAGTTGGGTTTAGTGCAGTGTGAAAGGGAAAGCCCTCAAATATCTAATTTCAGAGGGAGCTCAAGGTCCCAAAGCAAGGCTCATAGGAGGGGGGCAGAACTTATAATCTAAGAGAGAGTGCAAGTGCAATAAGGAGATTTTAGGGAAAGTCAAGATAGGTTGGTATTCATACCCAACAATTGGAAGTGCTGGCACACCCCAACCAGCTTGTTAGCCACACTATTTGGGAGTTAGGATCCATTAAAGTATCAAGTCCAGACATGAGCAACAATTTGGATGTTGCCATGCTTTGAACTTTAACTCAAACACATAGAAGGGAATGGGGTATGGGGATTCACAACAACAACAGATGCAATGAGAACAACATATTTAATATTAAACATAGATAGAAAAGTAAATAAAATTGTAGAAGCTGTAAAGCAAACACACAGGGATGAGGTAGAAAACTAAATTAGAACATACCAGTTTTTAGGGAATCAAGAAAAGAAAAGCAGTAGTCTTACAAAGCCAAATTGCAAGCAAATAGTTAGAATATCTCAAAAGAGAGTAGCGACCTTTATAGTGCAGAAAGGCAAGTAGAAATAGGTAAGAAAATAGTTTTGAAATCAATTACATAAGTTCCCCTTCAATTAAGGGATTCTAATTTCAAACCGGTAAAACAATAAAGGAAAGAGGTTGATCAAACATTTTTCTATAGCAGCACAAGAAGGCTAAATACACAGGGAATTATTCAAGGAAAAAATTCAGATAGCACACGGTTTGTGCAAATAAGGAAAGGAAATCAATCAACGGCCAATAAATCACAAAGTCTAAGTTTTTGTATGAATGAATCGAGTCAGAAAAAGTGAAGAAGGGTTTTTTACTTAAAGAAAATAAGTAAAAATCAATCGAACCTTATTTAAAAGGAATTCTGAATCAATCACAAGTTGGAAAGACTTTTGAAGAATGGTTCAACACACATATAAAAGCATATAGACATGCTTAAACAAGAAAGAACTGTCATGCCAATCAGAAGAGTCTAGCACAGAAGAGCTCAGATTCATAAACAAAGAGGTTAAAATCTAGTTTATAAACTGAAAATGAGTCTGAGAGAGTCAAGGTTACAAAGTAGAACCCTAGTTCAAACACAAAATCAACCTCATCAAAACCCCCAAATACTAGCGTTTCTAAGTCGAATCGGATAAAGAGACAAGGAGCCAAGTAATTGAAATAGGCTCAGAGATCTCGTTCGGAGACTCATGAGAAGACAAACAGATACAATAGCAAATTCGAAGCAAATAGAGTGAAGAAACAGATTTAAAGCATAGTGAAAGTAGAAGGAACCTGTTTTAAGAAAAGCTTGGAGCTTAAACAAATTCAGAAGAGTAAAAAGGCAGTATCACACTTAGGAAAACAGTAAAGGAAACATGTTTTTAAGAAAAAAACTCAAACAAAAGTCCAGTGAAAGGTAAACAAAGAATTTAAAAACTTAGTAGGAACACAGAGAAGTAGGAAAAGCCTAGTAAAAGAACACATAAGGAAACATATCAAGATAAACATTTGAGAGCATGATATAGTAGAAGAAAGAACGGAGCACAGAAGAAGAACATGCAAACTAAAGAACATAGTAGAAGATTATGTAAGGTAGAAAAAGAAAACATAAGAACATAGCATAGCCAGATACCCACAAAGAAAAGAATAAAAAGAGTCAGAGAAACATTTTGAAACTTTCGAAACCCCTAAATCGAAGAAAAGTAATTTTTGAAAGAATAATTAGAGAAAACGTTTTAAAACTCTATTAGAGCACAAATATAGACTAGATTTAAGAATACAATCAGAGAAACCTCGAATAGCTAGGGTTTTAGAGGAACCCTAGAATGAGAAATGCTTGGAAAAAGGTCCGATCTTGAGTTGGGTGAGCCAGAGTCATGCTCGAAATGCTTTGGATTCGCCGGAGTAAAGCCGAAGAGTCCATGGAACCTTCAATCGGAGACGATTTGAATGGACACTATCGAGGTCAGACCTCGAAATTTCGAGCACCAAGCGTTTAAGGGTGGAGGAGGTGTGTATAGGCCATCCATGGACTGAGAAGCCATAAATTCCGCTGATATGGCGGTTGAAAGTGGTAGAAGAGAATTATGGTTTCAAGAACATTCGAGAAAGTTTGAGAGACGAAAGGGTTTCAGGGCGGCGTGTCTAAGTGAAAATGAGTAGGGTTATGGGGTTTGGTGGAATTAAAAAGGAAAGGGAAAATTGTGGCCATTGAACAAAATGATAAACGGCCTGGATTAAAAAGAAGCCGGGGGGGG
>MU714732.1:148326-163964 GCA_026770625.1 Nicotiana glauca
GGATTGGGCTGGTCCTATTTTTTAGTTTGAAATTGGGCCAATTTAAGGCTAAATTTGAAATGCAATTGGGGCTACAATTCAAACGAAATGAGGCCAAAATTTAAATGGCCAGTTTTCCCCTTTTTATTTTATAAAAAAATAGTAAAAAAATGATTTTGAAAGCAAATTAAAGTGCTGGATCAGTTAATAATATATAAACATTAATTTAAAAATATTGAAACCAATTTTATAGTTATAAAAAAGCTATTAAATCTTAAAGCATGCTAAAATCGCAATTATATGCAATTTAGCTTTTAAAATATCAAATAAATTTATTAAAATTATGAAAAATTACATTAACTATATTTTGGTATAAATATGGAAATAAAATAAATTATTCATTAAAATTGATAATTTTGGAAATAATTATTAATTTTGTACTGCTAAAAATGGACTCTAAATTGATTTAAAAAATCTTTAGAATTTTTTTTTTAAAAATATTAAACACTTGGGCATACTTATATATGCATATATGTTATTTTGAATGTGTGAAAAATGCATAGAAAAAAATTGAGTATCAACATTTATCTTGTTTTTATGCTTAGATTATTCCTAAATTATATTTAGACTTTCATGTCATAAGTTAGCCACTATGCGACATTAGATTCATACTTCCATTTGTCGATTATGTGACACCATTGTGGATAACTGGATCTCCTTTAATTTAATGTTATAAACTTGTCCAGGTATCCATTCTCGTGGATATTGTGGTGCTATATGTTTTTTTTTGGATCATCCAGTATCCCATGCACATACTCTTTTTTCCGTAAATTAGGGATAGCCTCCTCCATCCAACTTATAGATAATGGACATCAGATTATGTTCATGATTCCGTTAAGGTTTCCTTCAGGATATCTTGAGTGCATATGATGCTGCCACATGTGTTATGCCTCATACATGCTACATTGATAATGTTGGGGGATATAGCCCATAATGGCTGTGCGGCCTATTAATTATATGTTTATGGGAGATAAGCCATAATACTAGTCGGGCCTATTAATTATATGTTTAACTGTTGGGGGGATATAGCCTATAACGACAGTCAAATGTGTTGTATACGTGTATATAGATACAGTTTGCATTGCATGACTATACCTCAGTCTAGTTCAGATGTACCGTTACCTGATTGGGGGGAGATACCACATAACGCCAGACATGTGCCAGTTCAAATAGTGTTTCAATTTCAACAAAGTTTCAGATTAAACTTTGGTTCTATTCTAGATCAGTTGCTAGTTCAGACTCATGTTAGATTTCAGCTTATATTCAGATTTACCGCTTATAATTATACTCTAGTATGCTTTACATATACTTTACACCCTACATACTATGTACATATCATTTTTACGTCCCTTTCGGGATGTTGCGTTTCATGCCATGCAGGTACAAGTAGATCAATTGTAATGCCACGAAAATGTTTACCTAAGATTGGGGGTTTTGTGGTGCCGAGTAGTCTCACCATTTTATGGACTTTTTGGGTTATGCAATAAGTTGGGCAGTTGGAAGAAATATTTTTTGCAAAATATAACGTTTCTACGGTCCAATAAATGGCCACAGAACTACTCTGCATACTGCAGATCAATCGCAGAGTGCAACAGAAATAAAGACAATTTTTAGAGGTTATTTTGAGGTCTACTATGCAGCCACATAATCATTTTGTGGGCCGAACATCCGTTGTAGATTCAACATGAAAAGTTCTGGAGGGAAACTTTTGCGGTGCATTATGCGACCTCGTAAATTGTATGTGGGACGCATACCTGCCGCATACCTAATCCGAACAGAGTTTTTGGGAAAATTTTGCAGTCCACTTTGCAGATCGCACACATTCATGCAATTATTATGGGTTCATGTAAGTTGTCGAGTTGGAGATAGGCCATGCATGTGCCAATAGGAGGTAGTATGTCGGATTGTTGAACTACTTCGGGTAGATTCTTGTTAATATTGGTCGAGGGAGGAAGGATTTACCATTGTAGAGACTTATAGTTGATTTTGCATAATATGTTTTTGACGAAATTCTCAAGAGACATATATCATGACAATCCTTCTAATTAGTATTTGATTTTTATCATTTTCTTATAGATTGAAATAGCTAGGAGTAATTTGACGTTGTAGTAACCTAAGTAAAGATCAAGCGATGTATGTTGGATAAACTTCTGTTGTAAAGTTGAATTATATGATGTTCTCGTACGATTCAAGTATGATTGGATCAAGTTCCTAATTCCTGTGTTCGGACCCATTCCGAGTATATTAAATTATTCCAAATAAGAATTGTGTTGATAAATGTATGCTCAAAATGTGTTTCATTTTCTTCTCTTGTATAATGCTCTCATGTGAGGAATATATTCAAGTATAGTTTATGTATCATAATTCTATAACTTCAATTCATGGTTCAAATGCAAGATTTTTTATGCTTTATTCTTGGAAGGAAAACTCGATGTGTTTAAGACTTCTATTGGTCATATAAATGTTTAAAGTCTTGATTACAAATGCCGTAATTGTTGATAATCTATGATGATTCTTGAGAGTGAAAGAAGTGAGTATTAAATATAAAACATGGCTATGTGCCAAGAATGAAGACTACACCTGTGGCCCACGGAGCCAATGTAGTGAAAGGAAGTGTGAAAGATTATGAAACAAGTTGTAACTTTATTCTATCATAAATGTTTTGGGAGTATCGTTTAGTCACTAAGGGTAGGTTGAAACGACCTAACCCCGAAACCACACGTGCCGGAGTAGGAGTGACTGAGGGGTAAATCCTCGTGACTGATGTGTTGAGATTATTCACCTAATCACGATGAAACTGATTTGTTGATATTATTCCCATTAATTAGGATGTGATGGTTGGTATCGGAATGTGATGTCGACCCACACGACACTATGGTGAGACAACGTTGCTAATCGGGACGAGATCGGATGACATGTAGCACACATAGTGGTGTTGTGATTGGAAGTTTTAGGTGGAGATGGCTTAGCCAATTAGGCCAAGATTGTACTCCATGCTAAATGTACGGTGATGTATCGGTACTAAAGATCTCCCAACTGAAATATATTAATATTCTATTGAAAAATTATCTTTCTC
The DNA here is from genome assembly GCA_026770625.1 of Nicotiana glauca. Taxonomy (NCBI): domain Eukaryota; kingdom Viridiplantae; phylum Streptophyta; class Magnoliopsida; order Solanales; family Solanaceae; genus Nicotiana; species Nicotiana glauca. The sequence goes on from MU714732.1 coordinate 151,442, forward strand.
CTGAACGGATGCTTTAATATTGTTTGAGGCTCTCATTGATGCTATGTTTCTTCCTCCTTGTACTGTTACTTGATTCATTGTGAGGGTGTCTAGTCTTACATATGATGACGTCCAAATCCACTACTAAAAAGTAAATGGATACGGTCGCATGCAATATAGTTTACCCAACTATGAGTCGGGGTCAAATCCCACAGAGAATAATATGTAGGCGACTAGGAATGTAAGAAAATTATCACTTATAGCACAATGCCAAACACTAAGAATTTGGTTTAGAAACTGTTCATACCTAAATGCGGAAATGTAAACTAACTTAGAAAGCAAGTAAAATGATCAATGGCTACAAGGATAAATGCATCGGGAATTACACTCAAGTAACGATCCAATGTATTTTATAATTTTACAAATATGAACGAGTTTATGTTAATTAGCCATGGGTAATAATTCTATATTAGCTTCTTTCGACGACTAACAAGACTTCCTAATTGAATTATCCCTAAAACAATTAAAATATTAAGCACACCCGGATACGGTTACGGATAGTTAAATCCTACCCCTAGGTAGAATCTATAAAAAAAGGGTTAACGCCTTAAATTCTTGTTAATTAATCTTTCCCAACCCCAAATTATATTTTCCAAAATTAATTAGGAGTAAATGGGTGGGTCCTAGGGTTAGCTAATCCCTTTGGAAATATTAAAGAGCAAGAATAATTAAAGTAACAATAACTCACTTCATAAAAGGATACAAATGATTCAATACATAAGCACAATAATGTATTTAATCCACACTTTAAATATGATTTTTTTCATAAACAAGATTCAAGTGTTGGAAATAAATACTACACACTTAAATATGAATACAAAATAAGGAAATGAAGAAATAAACATAAATGGGTAAGAAATCCTTAACCATAAGCTTCAAATCTTCAAGACCCAAGTGTGTGTGCAAACACTAGCTTCAAGACTCGTTCTTCTCTAGTCTAAGAACTCAGAATAAGCCAAAAATTTCCGTTATTGCCAAAGATCTTTTACAAATGAGCTGATTTGGGTATTAAAGGGTTTGGGGTAAAAATGTGAAATTCCGGAACTGCCCTGTTTTCACGCCAGTTTCTTCATCGCGTTCGCGGTCAATTCTTTCGCTTCGCGAAGGCTTTACTTTCCTCAGTCATCGCGTTAACGTTTACATCTTCGCGTTCGCGAAGGTTCATGTTCTGCTACATCGCATTCACGTTGTGTTCTTTGTGCTCACAAAAGTGTACCTGCCTGCTTCTTCGCGTTCGCAAAGAGTAAACAACTGCGCAGTTTCTCATTGTCCATTTTAGCTCTTTTTTGACTTGCCTTTGCTTTGTTTCTTCACTATTACCTCTTAATCACATACAACTTGTAAAATAGAAGTAAATGAAATTAAATACATGATTTTATCACTAAAACATAGCAAAAGTGTAGGTTTAAATACAAGGTAAGTTGGTAAAATACCAACTTATCAAACCCTACAAACTTAAACTATTGCTTGTCCTCAAGTAATGAAAGCGACAAAATCTCCTCCCAAGTAATTAACTCAACAATGCATCCATATCATGCCAAGCCAAATAGGTCTACTATAAGCACAAAAATATGACTTCGATTGGTACCAAAAATTACTCCAAAGCATATGAATTATCAAGAATTTCTCATGAACTTCATTACACTCCAAGTGCTCAAACACTAATGCAAATCGAAGTAGCAATCAAGTCATGACACTAAAGCTTCAAAATTTGCCTCTCTATCTCAATCAACTTTCTCTGGTCATTAGTTCCAATTGAAAAATGGGATTAAATTCACAACTGAAATCTCATGTGCCCTCACATTTAAGAGAGGATCCCACACTCATAAATTTTAATTCAAAATAAAAATGGGATATCAAATGGAAATAATTAACTCTCTCTCAAAAATATGTTCAAATGAATAGAAGTAGTACCATAAGCTTGAGCTTCATGTATTCCTCCACCAATGTAGACAACTTGGTTGAAAATCAATTAGGACTTAAGGGTTTATTGTTTAGGCCTTTGGTTAAGGTAGGGCACAATTTTGGTTAGAGTGACTCAAAACCTCCCCAAGCACTATAAAGTTTACAATTAAAGTCCACTTCCTTCAAAAATATTTTCCATCATTTCTTCACTTTTCATTCCACACCTAGTCTTCTCTTTATTCATAAGATCTTATCATTTTATTCTATGCTTTTTTTCTTTCCTTTTCAAAATCAAGGAATTTTTTTTATTTACTTTCCACTTTTTTAAACAAATTCCATATCACAATTTTTCCAACCTTCACCCCCAAACATAGACTTTTATCCTATGTTTATATTTTCAAAGTACTTAGGGAGGTAGGGTTTCAAAAGCTAGATCAATAAAGAACAAAGGATTAAAGTTTGTAACATGGTTGCCAAAGAATAAGACTAAAGGCTCAAAATGGGTTGAGTAGGGAAAATATTCAAGGGTAGAAAATGTAAGGCACAATGGCGGTCCAAGGAAGGCCTAATATTATTTTTCAAACCAAGTTAATCTATAATTTTGCCTTGAAGAACATTCCGGGCAAGTTCTAGACTACAATGCAAAACAACGCATAATAAATGTCACCACACATGGCACATGAACACTGAAGTGGAATACCAATCTAAAATCTAATTGAAACCAATGACTCCAATAGGTTACATATAGCATAGGAAGCAATTTCGTGAATCAAAGAGCCAAAATTTGAGTCTAAAAGTCATGATATTTTTATTTCAATTATTTTTCTTTTTCAACAACCAAAAAGTCATATACCGAGAATTAAATCATATTGGTACCAAGCAAATCACAACCTGGTCAACGGGCACAAACTCCAGCGCACACCATTTATTCTTCATAATATTAACATGGCTATATTTAAACTGTAAGACTAATTCCCTTAAGAAAATTGTCTATCTATCCGTCATCGGGAAAAGTTGACAAAATATTTTGACAATTACCCGGTTGAAGAAGAAAATTGGCATCCTTGAAAAAAGAACCGTGGTATAAAGAAAACCAAGAATATCGCCACGGCGCCAATTTTGATGACATCCAAATCCACTACTAAAAAGTAAATGGACACGGTCGCATGCAATATAGTTTACCCAACTATGAGTCGGGGTCAAATCCCACAGAGAACAATATGTAGGCGATTAGGAATGTAAGAAAATTATCACTTATCGCACAATGCCAAACACTAAGAATTTGGTTTACAAACTATTCATACCTAAATGCGAAAATGTAAACTAACCAAGAAAGCAAGTAAAATGATCAATGGCTACAAGGATGAATGCATAGGGAATTACACTCAAGTAACGATCCAATGTATTTCATGATTTTATAAATATGAGCGAGTTTATGTTAATTAGCCACGGGTAATAATTCTATATTAGCTTCTTTCAAAGAATAACAAGACATCCTAATTGAATTATTCCTAAGACAATTAAGAGATTAAGCACACTCGAATATGGCTACAAGTAGTTCAATTCTATCCCTAGGTAGAATCTATAAAATGAGGGTTAACGCCTCAAGTTCTTGTTAATTAATTTATCCCAACCCCCAAATTATCTTTTTCAAAATTATTTCAGAGTTAATGGGCGAGTCTTAGGGTTATCTAATCCCTTTGGAAACATTAAAGAACAAGAATAATTAAAGTAACAATAACTCACTTCATAAAATGATATAAATTATTCAATACATACGCACAATAAGGTATTTAATCCATACTTTAAATATGAGTATTTCTATAAACAAGACTCAAGTGTTGGAAATAAATACTACTCACTTAAATATTTAATACAAAATAAGGAAAAGAAGAAATAAACATAAATGGGTAAGAAATCCTTAACCACAATCTTCAAATCTTCAAGACCCAAGTGTGTGTGCAAACCTTAGCTTCAAGACTTGTTCTTCTCTAGTCTAAGAACTCAAAATAAGCCAAAAATCTTCAAATATTAAAGGTTTTGGGGTAAAAAATGTGAAATTCCAGAACTATCCAATTTTCACGCCAGTTTCTTCATCGTGTTGGCGGTCGATTCCTTCGAGTTCATGTTTACATATTCGAGTTCGCGAAGGTTCATGTTCTGCTACATTGCGTTCGTATTTTGTTCTTCATGTTCGTGAAGGTCTACCTACCTACTTCTTCACGTTCGCGTATTATCTTCGCATTCGCGAAGAGTTATCCACTGGGCAGATTCTCAATGTCCATTTTAGCTCTTTTTTGACTTGTTTTTGCTTGGTTTCTTCACCATTACCTCTAAATCATATACAACCTGTAAAATAGAAATAAATGAATTAAATACATGATTTTATAACTCAAACATTGCATAAGTATAGGTTTAAAGACAAGGTAAGTTGGTAAAATACCAACTTATCAACGTATTAGTACTATTTCATATGTACTAACGTCTCTTTTGCCGGGGGTGCTGCATCTTTAATGGATGCAAGTTGTTCCAAAGTAGGCAACATCGAACAGTGATAGCAGTACACTCTCTTCTTAGTTGACTTGGTGAGCCCCACTTCATATCAAGGTCTTTTATGTCTTGTTCCTTATGCATAATGTTTTGAGGTATAGTCGGGGCCTTGAAATGGCACCATCATATTACTCTTTTGTACCCATTCGAGGCTCTGTAGACATTTTGTGGGTTGTATTTTTATTTGGGTAACTCAAACTTGAAATGTTGTATTATAACATGTTTTCACTTCTAAACTATGATTGTGTAATGTATTGTTGGGAATTATAAATGAAGTAACTAATGGTAATGTAATTGGTGTGTGTTCATGAAATCCTCTCATTGTCTAGAGAATGGTATGTACCCTCAATTTATTCGTGCATAAGGTCGGGTAGAAGGCATCAAGTAAGCTTGCTTTACTGAGATATCTAGGTTGTGCATCGTTCGCGCTCCCTAAGGTTCTGGCATGAGAAGCTTGGTATCAGAGCCTATTGTTTTAATGTGTCCTAGGATGTCTCAGAGTTGTGTCTATTAGAGTCCTTCTTATTTATGTATTTTCGAATACATCTATAATTACGAGGCTACTAGGGAATTTAAGAATGTCACCCTTCATTGATGTTTAGATCGTGCAATAGATCTAATTGTAAGAATGTTCCTTCTTTAACTCATGAATTGTTCTAATTTTCAATATATGGAACCTAAGAAGAAGGCAAGAACTGGCCTAAGAGCCAATGCCACCATAGGAGTAGCAGTTGATCCTATACCTGATGATGCAGGTGAGCACCCGAGGAACAAGGACAATCCCCCAACCACAACACAACCTGATTCTACTACTCCTGCTCAGACTGCACCAATATCTACACCAACTGCAGGTGCAATTATTCCTCATCCAACTGATACTCTAGTTCCACCTCCAGCCTCAACTTCCTAAACTAGTGTTTCTGATGGGGCCTTAAGGGAGCCATGTAGATGTTGGCTCAGATAGTGGCTTCCCAGGCCCATAGATCGAATGTTGAACCTACTTCTTCCAGCTAGCAAGGGGATTCCTGTAGTTCTAGGGTGAACATGTTTCTTCAGTTGGATCATCTAGTGTTCACAGGTACTTATCCCGAGGAGGACCCCAGTACATTATAGATGAGATGCATAAGACTGTTTGAGTTATACATGCCACTAATGGGGAAACAGTGTAGTTGGTGATAAGAAATGAGGTAGCATATTCTTTGTTTAAACTGTGCGAGGAGTATGGTGAGGAGGGGAGCCCTCCGGCAAAGTGGAGTGAGTTTGTTAATGCCTTCATTGATCATTTCTTTCCTGCCGAGACTAGGGCAGCCCGCACCACCGAGTTTGAGTGCCTGATACAAGTTAGCATGAGTGTGTGAGATTACCATATGAAGTATTTGTGCTTATCCAAGTATGCCATTTACATGTTGCCAACTATGGAGACAAGAGTGCGCCAATTTGTGCATGGACTCAGTCCCTTGGTTATTGATGAGGCTGCTACAACTGACCGAAATTCTTATATGTACTATGGGAAGATGGTGGAATTTGCTACAGCCACAAAGATTAAAAAATTAAAGAATATAATGGAGCAGAACGATAAAAATAAGACTCGGTCTACGGGCAACATTCGTAGTTCTTTCAACGATGTTAGTGGTGGAAGGCCAGCATTTAGGGGAGGGTCATTTGGGCCATCCTAGTCATTTGTTCGGTCTTCAATTATTGCACATCCATCGGGGCTCCATCAGCAGCAGTGGAGCCATTTCAGGCCCGGTAAGGATAATAGGGGATCCTACAAGTAGGGTGAGCTAGGTGGGAGATTCCAGTAGCAGTGGAGGTCCCCATGCACTAGGTGTGTGAAGATGCACTTAGGGGCCTTCTACATAGACCTACCCATATGCTACAGCTATAGTATCACGGGTCATATTTAGAGGGATTGTCGTTCGTCCTGCCAGAGAGTAGGTAGGGGTACGACATAGCCAGCCAGTTCTGTAGCTACAAAATCTGCATCACCTCTTCCAAGTTGAGGAACTCCAGCACTTGCAGGTCATGGTGCAACTATGGGTGGTACATAGAGTTCGGGAGAAACTAGCTGGTTCTAAGCTATAAGGGGTCACTAGAGCTAAGAGGCTTCTGTAGAAGTTTTTACAAGTATATTTACTATCCAATCTCGTGAAGTATATGTTTTTAGTGATCACAGTTCCACTTTGTCATATGTCACTCCCTATATTTATGTGGAATTAGGGATAGAACCAGAATAATTCCGTGAGCCGTTCTGTGTTTCTAGTCCAGTTGGTTAGTCTATTGTGGTCGCACGGGATTATAGTGATTGTGTTATCACGATGCATGGTCAAGACATCATGGCCAATCTCATTGAATTGGAGATGGTTTATTTTGATATGATAATGTGGATGGATTGGCTTTATTCATGTTTTGCGAAGCTTGATTGCCAAATCACAACTGTTAGGTTTGAATTTCCAAATGATCCATTCATTGAACGGAAAGGGGATGATGTGGTGTCGAAAGGTAGGTTTATTATGTACCTTAAGACTACAAAGATGATCAACACGGGGTGTATTTACTATTTGGTTAGTGTGATGAACACCGATTCTGAGGTACCAACACTTAAGTCCGTGCTAGTTGTGAATGAATTTTCTAAGGTCTTTCCTAATGATCTCCCAAGGATCCCACCAGATAGGGAGATTGATTTTGTAATTGGTGTGTTTCTAGGCACACAACCTATATCTTCCACCTTACAAAATGACACGTAATTGAAGGAACTAAAGGAACAGTTGAAGGATTTTCTAGAGAATGATTTTATCTGACCGAGTGTGTCACCTTGGGGTGCACCAATTCTCTTTGCTAGGAAGATATGATAGCTCTACAAAGTCATAATAGAAATAAATACCCACTGCCAAGGATATATGACTTGTTCAATCAATTGTAGGGTGCTAAGTATTTCTCCTAAATTGACCTAAGATCAGGGTATCACCAATTGAAGATCATAGAGCAGGATATTAAAAAAATGGCTTTCAGGACCCGATATGGGCGCTTCAAATTTTTTATAATGTCTTTTAGGATAACGAATACACCATTGGGATTCATGGATCTTTTGAACCGAGTCTTCAAGACTTTCCGTGACTATTTTATGATAGTGTTCATTTACGACTTTCTTGTATATTTGCGGAGTCAAGAGGATAATGCCGACCAACTCAAGGCAGTTTGGTAGACTCTTTATTAGCACAAGTTGTGTGCGAAGTTTTCGAAGTGTGAATTTTAGATTGAATCTATCACATTCTTGGGTATTCATTTCTCCAGTGAAGGAATCATGGTTGATCCTCAGAAGATCGGAGTTGTGAAGAATTGGCCTAGACCTACAACTCCAACAGAGATTCGCAATTTCATTGACTTAGTCGGGTATTACAGGAGGTTTGTGAAGTCATTCTCTACTCTTTCCTCTTCATTTCCTAAACAGACGTAGAAGGCGGTTAAATTCCAATGGTCAGAAACTTGTGAAAAGGTCTTCCAAGCATTAAAGACAAGATTGAACTTACTGGAAGGTACGAATTGGTTTGTGGTATATTGTGACGCTTCAAGGATCGGACATGGGTGTGTATTGATGCAACATGTTAAGGTGATCGCATATGCATCTAGGAAACTCAATAATCACGAGAAGAACTAACCTACACATGACTTACAGCTCGCAGAGGTGGTGTTTGCACTTAAGATTTGGCGTTACTATTTGTATTGGGTCCATGTGGATGTATTCACGGACCATGGGAGCTTTCAATATATTTTCAAGAAGAAGGAATTGAATCAGAGGCATATAATATGGCTTGTGTTACTCAAGGACTACGATATCAATATTTTATAATCCGGGGAAGGCTAATGTTGTGGCAGATGCTCTTAACCGGTAATCCATAGGTAGTTTGGCTCACATGGAGGCACTTCAATGGCAGTTGGCCAAGAATGTTCATCGATTGGCTAGTTTGGGTGTTCGTCTTGTGGACTCTAGAATAGGATAGGTGATTGTGCAAAATACGGCAGAATCATTGCTTGTAGTGGAAGTTAAGGAAAACCAATAAATTGATCTGTTGTAGGTGCAGTTAAATGAGGGGATTCATAAAAATAAGGCCATGGCTTTTTCTCTTGGCATGGATGATGGTACACTATGGTGCCAAGGGAAAATATGTGTTCAAAATATAGATGGTAATCGGCAAAGAATCATGATCGAGGCTCACAATTCCAGATATTCCGTGTAGCTACGCTCTACAAAGATATACTATGATCTTAAGGAGGTCTATTGGTGGACTGATATGAATAGGAATGTTGCAAACTTTGTGGCAAGGTGTCAAAATTGTCAACAAGTGAAGGTCAAACACCAAACACCGGGTGGTTAGTATAGAACGTAGAAATTCCAAAGTGGAAGTGGAAGATGATCAATAAGGACATTGTGGTGGGACTACATCGCACGCCTCGCAAGTTCAACTCGATTTGGGTGATTGTGCACCGACTTACAAAATCAACAAACTTCTTACATGTTCAGGCTACCTACACAGCAAAACAATATGCAAGATTTGTCTGCAAGAAATGTTGATCGGGGTGAACATTTAATGTTCATACTCCAGTTTCTATTATCGTTGATCGGGGGAACATTTAATAGCAAATGTTTGGAAGAAATGTCTGCAAGATTTGGGTACTCAGGTGAATCTTGTGGACATGTTGCGCGCTTGTGTTCTTCACTTCAAGGGTAGATGGGATTAACACTTGCACGCTCATACAATTTTGGTAGAAGAAGTAAATCTCCCATTAGGTGGTTGGAGATTGGGAAGCAGAGTTGATTGGGCTAGAGCTCATGCATAGGGCTATAGAGAAGTTTAAAATCATTAAGGAACAGTTGAAAACTTCCCAGCATCGCTAGAAGTCCTATTCAGATATGCGATAAAAGGATTTGCAGTTTAAGGAGGATGATTGGGTACTCTTGAATGTTTCCCCTATGAATGGTATAATTTGATTAGGGGAAAAAGAGAAATTGAATCCCAAGTATGTCAGGCCGTACAAAATTATTGAGAGGGTTGGTTGATGAGTGGTGATTTTACTACTCATTCTAGTCTCTTTTCTTTAGTTTTTATGTCCTTTAACTATAATATGAGGTTGATTATGGGTTGTATTGTTAGATTTTTAGCTAAATGATGCCATGAAGTGATTTTAATTAATTCAACTGGAATTGAGCAAAAAAGGGTGAAAACAAAGCAAAACTCTCCTGTGATTCCGCACCAGCGGAACAGTGGTCACAAACCAAAACTCTCAGGTGATTCCGCATCTGTGTGAAATGTAACGCATCTGCGGAGCTGAGCTACTTTGTCAAAAATCACATCTACAAGTAAAGTACCGCATAAGTGGTTGCGAATCTGTGATTAAGAGCCCGCATCTGTAGCAGCAGAAGTTCCCTCGATTTTTCTCTTCTACGTTAGGTATCTACCTATGCTGAGATGCACTTGCGAGAATTCTTCTACAGGTGCGGTCAACGGGCATCAGATTTGGGCTGGAATGACATTTCACATTTTCTCCATTCCAAAACCACAAAACACGACCAAGGCTATTAGGAACATATCTTTTGGCTTATTTTTAGTCTTTGGACTAGAGAGAAAAAGGTTGGAAGCTAGGGTTTATGCACTTACGCTTGGGTTTGAAGATTTTGAGATTGTGGTTAAGAATTTCTAACTCCTTTGTACTCATTTCTTTATTTTCTTGCTTTGTATTGAATATCTAAGTGTGTAGTATTGTATTCAACACTTGAATCTTGTTTATGGAAATAATCATATTGAAAGTGTGGATTAAATACCTAGTTGTGCATATGTATTGAATGATTTTATATCTTTTATGAACTGAGTTATTGTCACTCTAATCATTCTTGTTATTTAATATTTCCAAATGGATTAGCTAACCCTAGGACTCGCCCATTAACTCCGAATTAAAATTATGGGAAATATTATTTCGGCTTGGGAAAGATTAATTAAAGAAGAACTTGAGGTTTTAACCCTCATTTTATAGATTCTACCTATGAATAGGTTTGAACTACTTGTATCCATATTCAGGCATGCTTAATCTCCTAATTATGTCAGGGATAATTCAATTAGGAAGTCTTGTTAGTTTTGGAAGAAGCAAAAATAGAATTACTACCCGTGACTAATTAACATAAACTAGATCATATCTGTAAAATCGTGAAAAATATTTGATCATTACTTGAGTGTAATTCCCCATGTATCCATAGTTATAGTCACTGATCATTTTACTTTCTTTCTAGGTTAGTTTACATTTTTGCATTTAGGTATAAACATTTTCTAAAAACTATTCTAAGTGTTTGGAATTGCATAGCAAGTGGTAATTCTCTTACATTCCTAATCACCTATATATTGTTCTCTGTGGGATTGGACTCGGACTCCTAGTTGGGTAAATAATACTGCATGCGATCATGTCCATTTACTTTTTAGTAGTGGATTTGGACGTCATCAAAATTGGTGCTGTTGATAGGGAACAATTTGGCGTAATTTAGGTTGTTTGAGAAATAAGCGTAAATGCTTTGGTCCAAACTTGTGAATATTTGTGTAATTAATTTTTCTTACCTTAGTCTGTTTTGTTTTTTTCTTGTTCATTTTCTTAGTTTTAAAAAATAGCATCATTTAATGAAAATTGGTTGGATGGTAGTTGCTCATACTTTGATGACCCTTGTCCTTATTATGGAGGATCACACTTGTGGAAAAATTGCTTAAATTCTCCCGGGGGTGGATTGTGCGCACAATCTCAAACCCATAAGTGGAGTATTTGTTATTAGTGTGGTCATCAAAATGGTCATTGAGAGTATTGTGCTTATTTGTCCTTCACATCCCCAAGCCTCCGCTATGATGATTATATTTTTTCTGATAAAAAAGATATGGCTATGAAAATGGAAGAAATTGAGCGTGGTCAAAATGGAAAATAGTCTCCAAAATGACTTGGCGCTTAAAAATTTGCATTCACAAATGGAAGAAATGCTTGAAGATTTAGATGTTCAAAAAGTCTCGGAAGTGGATGATAGCCAAGAATTTTCCTTAGGTGTTGTCACGACCCTAGTTCACCAATTGTGAACACGTCATGACGGCACCCAGTCTTCGCGACCAGGTAAGCTTAACACCTTGCGGAAGTAATATCATTTGCGGAAAATTTATAATCAAAACTAAATAACGGGAATAATGTATATAAATTGCCTCCTGGCACATACACTTTAACACTTAGCATTCAAAAACTATCCCAAAGACTCGGAAACCCACAGGAAACACAGGCTAAGAGAATCATAAGATACAACTCTAATATCCGGAAATGTCTAAACAACTGAATACATGAAATGGAACTGCTAACTACAGGATAGAGTAGAAGGAGACTCTTCGGTCTGCGGACGCGGCAGATGTACCTCAAGTCTCCGAATATAGCACCTGGATCACTGATAATGTGCTTGCCCAGAAGTACCTGGATCTGCACATGAAAAACATGCGCAGGAAGGGCATGAGTACACCACAGCGGTACTCAGTAAGTGCCAAGCCTAACCTCGGTTGGGTAGTGACGAGGAAGGTCAGGGCCCTACTGAGGTAAAACATAATAATCAATATGATAATTAGGAGATAATATGAGTATAATCGCAACAGAAATCCAACAGGAGGATAAGTAAAACAGTAACATAGAACAACACAATCAGTGAATAGAGGTATAAATCACAACCATATATTTAACATCGGGGATCTCCTGGTATCCCGAGGATCACTTGGTATCCTCAATAAATTGTTCGGTGATCTCTTGGTATCCCGATGATCTCTTGGTATCCTCAATAAAGATTCTGGGATCTCTTAGTATCCACAATAATAATCCAGGTTTCTCTTGGTATCCCGAGGATCTCTTGGTATCCTCACTAATAAATTCTGGGATCACTTGGTATCCACAATAATAATTCGGGGATCTCTTGGTATCCCGAGGATCTCTTGGTATCCTCAATAATAATTCAGGGATCTCTTGGTATCCC